>BQNB010027858.1:3091-57217 GCA_026074375.1 Tanacetum coccineum
GATCAATTCATCCTATACAACATTACTCAACTACTTATCCATCCACACCTTATGCAATTACTTATCCGTCAACACCGTATCCTAATGCTTACTCATCCGTAGTACATCAAGATGCTTGTCCACAACCACAATCCATTCCTCAATTTAAATATATTGTCTTCATAGTTAATCAACAAACACATTTTGCTTAATTTCCTCAGATAAACTGTAGTCTAGCAGTTTTGGTTCCTGTATTTAAGCAAGGAGATGACCCTATTGATGCCATTAACAAAATGATGTCATTTCTGTCTACTGTCGTCACATCTCGTTTTCCATCTACCAACATTCAGCTAAGAAACTCATCCAACCCAAGACAACAAGCAACTATTCATGATGGAAGAGTGATTGTTCAACCACTTCAGGGGAGACAAAATTCTTATGCTATTGGTACTTCAAGAACAAGAGCTAAGACTTTAGGAACAGGAGGGAATTATTCAGGTTAACAAAGGGTCCTGAAGTGTTTTAACTACCAAGGGGAAGGTCATATGGCAAGACAATGTCCAAAGCCTATATAACACCCCCATTTTGACATATAGCAGCGGAAGCTAATCTGGGGTATTATTTCATAGTACAACAGTCATAATCATAGAAAGCGACTCGAAAGAGACGTTTTTAAAAGATAAGTTATCATTCATTATTTTATTAGAGTTTCAACAAACAGAGGTCCCAAAATCTACATTAAAACATAAAGTTTGAATGATAATAGTTTAGCCATCTTCAAGTCCGTGCCACTCCGTGCCATAAGATGTTCAGTTACCTGAGATAAACATGCTAAAAGGTCAACACAATGGTTGAGTGAAATTCATAGGTTTATAATAAATAGTGTAAATACAAGTCATCATAAGAGTGGGTTACGTTGTTATACACTTATAAGTGTAATAATTGCAATGAGTACAATTATTATGGAAAACAGTATTATTACGTCTAAGCTCATGGCACTCAAACTGACTAGTGTATATATCAATAATGATATATATATATATATATATATATATATATATATATATATATATATATATATATATATATAGAGTTTCAAATATAGTGCGTTTGGTTACCTATCCGGCTAACACAAACGGGATTTGTCAATCCCAATAGGCATATTCACAATATTCATGTTCACTCGCAAGTGATTAATGGTCCATTATGGTGGGGGTCTTTTGGCATAAAGGGACTTAAACAACAGATGCAATAATATACCAAGATATCATACATTTAGAAAACACTTGTATTCATGGTTTATAGCATGTATCCCCCTCACGGGTTTATGAAATAGAAGATTTAAAAGTGAGGCTATAAACTCACCTTAACAAATCTGGGAATATCCTGATGTTAGCAAAAAGTATATCAGTAAAAGCAACGTGCTTCGTCACACAACCTAGGGTGATATATCAAGTCTTAGTGTGATGGTTTATGTTTCAAAACTTCATAAAGTTTAACGTATATCTTTGATTTATTAAATTTATGGAATATTATATCGTTATCGGTAGCTATCTAATTCCAGAGGCCATGTAGTATCGTTTGAGGAGCCAGGGCACTTTAAATCGTAAACCCAGCAAACTCGTCAAAACAAAAACTCAAATGAAACCCTTCATATGAAATTCCCTAGTAACGTGATACGATAAGATTTTTAAGTTTCTTCAAAAGTTAGTTGATGATAAATTATGTTAAATATATAACGAAATAATGCGTCGATTTATGATTAAAACGATAAATGTTTCCGGGTATTTAATAAAAACCTTGATATTTTAATAATAATTATATATAATTTTTAAAATTAATAAATAAAATAGTATATCTTATATTTTTTAAGTTTTGCAAAATTGCATTATATACCCTTGGTTTTAATAAACTTTACAACTTTAAAGTCCTTTATATATAAAGTATATATAATTTAAACCTTTAACTTTAAAACTTGGCAAAATAGGTCCTTAGATTTTAAACTTTATAATAATGAGCAATTTTTATTTTTTTATTTTTTTTTTCAGCCCCATTAGTTAAAAATTTCATAAAGATACGATATATACCCCTATACAATGGAAATATTTTCAAGAACAAGTCCAAAAAGCCAAGCAAGCTTATTTTAAGATTCCAAAAGATAGTTGTCAGGTTATACTTTATTAGAAATAAGCTAAAATAAGGATGTTCTAACATAAAAAATTTAGAAAAAGGATTCGAATACTAAAAAATAAAAATGGGGTCTTTTTTTAGGGTTTTTACCAAAAAAACACATGGGTTTGAGGATTCAAGGCTTCAAACAAGAGTTCATATATGATCTTAAGAGTATTATGAACATTCTAATACAGATTATAATCTTATTGAACAATATTTTGAGCTTACTTGACTAAAATGGTCGGAAAGGTTTTCGATTCGTAACGCCTAGTAACGACTTCAAGGGTTCTTTTTTCTTGATTCTTGGCTTCTATTCTGAGCTTAGGAACTTCACTTGATCTTATACTACTGCTATAGAGAATGTCTAGAACTCCATTTGAGTGTGTGTATTTGAGTTTAAAGGATGAAATGAAAGGGTTGCTTGTTTTGGCTATTTATAGTGTTCAAATGAGCTTGGTGCCCAAGTTTTCTTGTTGTGGGGATCAAGGGCTGCAGAGTGGGGATTAAGGGATGCTAAGTGATGAGTATTGAGGGCTAGAAGACTATGAATGCAAGGTGTTGAGGTTTTAGGGGGGTTCATCATACAAAGGATTAACAAGGAGTTGACATTAACTATACTTATGGCCAAAGAGGTGAAAAAAGGTGCTTGTTTGTAAGCGGCTTGGTTATTGGTGGTGTTGTCAAATAGAGGGTGCTAGGAGTGCTTGGTTGGTTTAAAAATGGGAAAAAATAAGTAAAAAAAGGGTGACCGGTAGTTTAGGGTTCGGTTAGGATATTTGTTTAATTCTATTAGGATAAGAGGTTTAAGATAGGTTAAGGTTTAAGATTAGTGTTAGGATTTTTTTTTTTTAAGGTTTAAGTGTTAGGATTAGGGTTTAGGGCTTAGTTTTAAGGTTTAGGGTTTAGTTTTAGGTTTAAAGTAAAATTAGGGTTTTAGGGTTTCATTTGTTTTAGATTAGGGTTTTAGAACGAATTAGGGTTTAGGCTTAGGGTTTAGATATTGTGCATTAAGTGCTTGTACCTTGTGTTAAAGTGGTAGTAAGAAACAAAAATGTAAATTTTTGGAGTAAATGACCTAGTTTAAACTTCTTGCATTATTGACTTGTACATTAAGCTTTAGAAAGTTGTAACTTGATTTAGGAGGGAAAAGATATTCAAATTTTGTGCTATGATACTCTATACACATGGCTTTAAAAGCTTGAACATGTCATTTATATGATACATTATATATAAAAAGGTTTAGAATGTAAACCTTAACGTTTAAATGCTTGTTTTTGAAATAACGTTTTGAAAAGTGCGTTAAATGAATAGTATACTTGATAAAATGATATTAAGATATAGACTTGACATATTAGGATGTTTACATGATATAAACATAGATATAGATGGCATTGATAGAGGTTGTGTGAGCTCGTTTACTTTAGAGATGCAAGTTACGTTGCATAATGAGATAAAGCAAAAATTTCCCTGTAAAAAGGTGGTATATATATAATAGATGGATATTACAGTGCATCTAATTTAATAGATGGATATTTACATTGATGACAATTGCGGGTTGTTATAGTCTCCCTCCCTTAAAAGAAATATCGTCCCGAGATTTAGTTGGATGCCGGAGTGATGTTTGAAAATAGATGTGGATACTTGGCACGAATTTGATCTTCGCGTTCCCACGTAAATTTTGGTCCTCTTTTAGAGTTCCATCTTACTTTGATTATAGGAATACGACTTTGTTTCAGTTGCTTGACTTCTCGATCCATAATTTCCACTGGTTCTTCTACAAAGTTGAGTTTGTCATCAAGTCGAAGCTCTTTCATTGGAATGACATGGATTCGTCAGATAAGCATTTCTTTAGATTAGAAATGTGGAAAGTACTGTGGACATTACTAAGCTCTTCAGGAAGCTCTAGTTTGTATGCCACTGGGCCAATCCGTTCAAGGATTTTGAATGGTCCAATGTACCGAGGGTTAAGCTTTCCTCGTTTTCCGAATCGGATGACACCTTTACGAGGTGATACTTTCAACATAACACGATCTCTAACTTGAAATTCTAAAGGCTTTTTCATCTTATATTGGCATAACTTCTCTGCCGGTCTCTAGCAGCTTGGCAAGCGGTTTGTTAATTTGCACTATCATTTCAGTGTTTTCATGGATTATTCTGAGTCCTTGTAAGGTTGAACAACTCTTAACCTTCCGCCCAGCAAATAGGTGATCTGCACTTTCGACCATAAAGTGCCTCAAATGGTGATGCCTTGATACTGGCATGGTAACTGTTATTGTATGAGAATTCTACCAATTGTAAGTGTCTTTCCTATCCTTTTACAAAATCTATAACACAGACTCGAAGCATGTCTTAGAGTGTTTGAATGGTCCTTTACTCGTGTCCATCAGTTTTTTAGGGATTGATATAACCGTACTCATGTCTAATTGAGTACCCAAAGCACTTTGTAATGATTGCCAGAATCTGGATGTGAAATGACTGTCACGATCCGAGATGATAGATATTGGCACGCCATGCCGGGAGACTATTTCTTTGATGTATAACCTTTTGATGTCCACAGACTGAACGATAGGGTCACTAGGTATTGTGGATTCATCAACATTAAAATTAATTGAATCATCAGCATACGAAACCTTACAAGGGATAACATCAGCATTATTACGATCAACCTTAATTGAATTACATATAGAACCTAATGCTTCCAAGGTTTCTATACGATCTTCATTAGTCAACTCAGATAATAACTTATCATGTTTACCAGCATCAATATCATTAATTAACTTTTGCAAGTCATCAACATCAATACTATACGGTTCTCGAGGCACGTTAATAATAGTAGACGGAGAAACCAAAGGAGAAGATGTACTCACCTTTGGACTATTTCTAAGCTGCATACCAACCCTAACACCACCATCTCCAAACGTAGTACCCTTATCACTTGTATTCTACATTCTTGACTGCAACAAGCAAAACGAAACTTAAAAAACCCTAAACAAAGAAAACTAAAAGATCTATGAGATCCACGTCTATCTCATCACGAAAAACCTTTGAAAGAAGGAAATAATATAAATACACGAAGGACTATCTGACTTCCATAATGAAAGTCGATAAGGAAATAATATGTAACACCCCCAAAATCAGGTAGCAGCGGAATGGTAACATTAGGGTGCTACGTCAAAGTACAACAATCAAGATATAGGAAGAACTTGTTTAAATCATTATAATCATTAAGAATTAACAGATTAAACAAGTAGTATTATATGATATTCGGATAAGGAAAGAGAAGATATGCGTATCAGAATATGATGATTGAGGGAGCCTTTTTTCGCTGGTTTAGGATTAGTATTGGGATTAAGGTTTTTAGGGTTTTTGGATTAAGGTGTAGTGGTTTTGTTTTAAGTTGAGGTTTGAAGTGAATTAGGGTTTTAGGGTTTGTTTAGGGTTAAGGGTTTTCGATAGGGTCTTTAGATTACCTGTAGGGTTGTAAGTTTAGGGTTTTAGGAGTCATGCTTTTAGTGCTTGTACCTTGTGTTAAGTTGGTGGTAAGAACCAAAGTGATTTAGGAGGTTAACATACCTATATTTGGACTTTCTTGCATTTATTGACTTATACACTGAGCTTAGAAAGTTGTATTGATTTAGGAAGGAAAAGTATTCACTTTGGTGTGCTATAATACTTGATTCACATGCTTTAAAGCATGTACATTCTTTTTATATGTATACCATTAATCTAAATTAGGTATTTGATATACACGTTAACGTTTATTGCTTGTTTTGATATATTGTTTTAAAAAGTAGTTAAAAGGGATAATGTCTTAGTAAATGATATTAAGATATAGACTTGACATATCGGATGTACATGATATTAAACCATTGATAGAGATGGCCATTGGTAAGAGGTGCGTGAGCCTCGTTTACTTTAGAGATTGCAAGTACGTTGCTTAATGAGATAAAGAAAAATTTCCCGTAAAAATGGTTTGGTTTTTATATAATGATGGATATTACAGTGCATCTAATTGAATTGATGGATATTTAAATTTATGAAATTGGGGATTGTTTGTTATAGTCTCCCTCCTTAAAGAAATCTGTCCCCTAGATTTAGTTGGGATGCCAGTGTGATGTTTGAAAACAGAATGTGGATACTTGCATGAATTTGATCTTTTGCGTTTCCATGTAAATTTTGGTCCTCTTTTAAGTTCTCTTTACTTTTATTATAGGAATCGACTTTGATCTTCAGTTGCTGGGGGGACTTTTGATCCATTATCTCTTCTAGTCTTCTACAAAGTTGAGTTTGTCATCAAGTCGAAGCTCTTTCATTAGAATGACATGGGATTCGTCAGATAAGCATTTCTTTAGATTAGAAATGTGGAAAGTACTGTGAACATTACTGAACTCTTTAGGAAGCTCTAGTTTATATGCCACTGGGCTAATCCGTTCAAGGATTTTGAATGGTCCAATGTACCGGGGGTTAAGCTTTCCTCGTTTTCTGAATTGGATGACACCTTTACGAGGTGATACTTTCAACATAACACGATCTCCAACTTGAAATTCTAAAGGCTTTCGTCTTATATTAGCATAACTTCTCTGCCTGTCTCTTGCAGCTTGCAAGCGTTGTCGAAATTTCACTATCTTTTCAGTGGTTTCATGGATTAATTCTGGTCCTGTAAGTTGAACATCTCCAACTTCGGCACAGCAAAAAGGTAATCTGCACTTTCGACCATAAAGTTCCTAAAATGGTGCTGCCTTGATACTGGCATGGTAACTGTTATTATATGAGAATTCTACCAATGGTAAGTGTCTTTCCCATCCTTTTCCAAATCTATAACATATGCTTGAAGCATGTCTTCAAGTGTTTGAATGGTCCTTTCACTTTGTCCATCGGTTTCGGGATGATATGCCGTACTCATGTCTAATTGAGTACCCAAAGCACTTTGTAATGATTGCCAGAATCTGGATGTGAAATGAGTATCACGATCCGAAATGATAGATATTGGCACGCCACGCCGGGAGACTATTTCTTTGATGTATAACCTTGTAAGGGTTTCTATACTATCTGTCTCTCGGGTAGGGATAAAGTGTGCATATTTGGTAAGGCGTTCGACAATGACCCAGATTGTGTCATGTCCGTTTGAGGTTTTGGGTAGTTTTGTGATGAATTTCTAATTGTACTTATTCTCACTCACTGCCTTTTAGGAATCTCCGATATGTACAGTAAGCCGGATGGCTTCTGACTTTGCTTTTTTCTAGATCTTGTCAACATTTTCAAAATTTCAGTGATGATTGCCTTCATATTTAGGCCATCCAATAGAGTTTCTTAAGATCTGCTACATCTTGTCAGAAAACCCCGGGTGAATGGAATATTTTGAATTTTATGGGACTCAATTGCTGATAAAGGTCTCTCAGATTAACTAAAAAAATAGTGGTAACAGCTTCGATTCATAATACAACGATTTCATCAGGAAGTATTTCAAATGATTTGTCAATTCCTCATAAGTTTTCAGCCTGATGTTTTCTTATTTTGAGTGCTTCAGTTTTGAGCTTGAGAAGAATTGTCGATGGTAAGTTTGGATGAATGGTTATAACTAATGATCTAACTCGGAGTGGTTTGATTTGTTCCTTCCGGCTTAAGGCATCTGCTACAACATTTGCCTTTCCAGGATGGTTGCGAAATTCACAATCATAATCTGCAAGCAATTCTAACCAACGGCGTTGTCTCATGTTCAACTCTTACTGATCAAGGATATGCTAAAGACTTTTATGATCAGTGAACATAGTACACTTTTTACCGTATAGGTAGTGTCTCCAAATTTTAAGAGCGAACACAACTGCTCTTGATTCTAGATCATGAGTGATATAGTTTTCTTCATGAGGTTTGAGTTGTCGGGATGCATATGCAATAACTTTCTCTCTCTGCATTAACACCGCTCCCAGACCTTGATGGGATGCATCACAGTAAACAACAAAATTGTCGTTTCCTTTTGGTAATGCTAAGATTGGAGCTTCAAAAAGCTTCTGTTTTAGTAATTGGAAAGCCGACTCTTGATCTTCGCCCCAGATATACTTCTTGTTTTTCTGGGTTAATTCAGTCAAAGACTTTGCAATCTTCGAAAAACCTTCAATGAATCTCCGGTAGTAGCCGGCAAGTCCTAAGAATTGACATATTTCTGTGGGTGTAGTAGGAGATGCCCAATTCATAACTGCTTCAATTTTGGCGGGGTCAACATGAAGTCCTTGACTATCAATTAAGTGTCTAAGAAATTGCACGATATGAATCTAAAAATCACACTTGGAGAACTTGGCATGCAACTTCTCTTTCTTGAGTAATTCTAGGATTATTCTCAGATGATTTGCGTGCTCTTCTTTGTTACGAGAGTAGATAAGAATATCATCGATAAACACTATTACAAATTTATCTAAGTATGGTTTGCACACATGATTCATGAGATCCATGAATACAGCAGGTGCGTTAGTTAAACCAATGGCATCATTTGAAATTCATAGTATCCATATCTTGTTCTAAAAGCAGTCTTAGGAATATCTTCATTCCTGACTCTCAGTTGATGATAACCTAATCTTAAGTCGATCTTCGAGTAAACACTCGAACCTTGAAGTTGGTCAAATAAGTCATCGATCCTAGGTAATGGGTAACGATTCTTTATGGTAAGTTTATTCAACTCCCGGTAATCGATACACATTCTAAAAGATCCGTCTTTCTTTTTAACAAATAAGACATGAGCTCCCCAAGGTGAAGTACTTGGTCGAGTAAAACCTTGGTCTGCCAACTCTTATAGTTGGTTAGATAGTTCCTGCATTTCTGAAGGAGCTAATCTATAAGGTGCTTGGGTAAATTGTCCGCTCTGGAATTAGATGTAGATTTTGAATATTTCTACTTGAGATATGAGAGAAAGGCCATGTAGATCTTCAGGAAAAACTTCCGGGAATTCTTTGACTACCGGTATGTCTTCTAGTCGTTTCTCGTCCATGGACGACTTTCTCGTCACAGATGATCATAGCATGATACTTGGATAGCCAATCCATACCAATGACGATGTCAAAACTACCGAGTTTAATCGGCATAAGATCAATTTTGAAAGGTTGGTTTAACAAGGTCAGGATTGCACCCTGAATAACGGTGTTTGTGCTTACTAAGTTTTTGTCGGCCATTTCGATATCGTAAAAGGTATCTATTGTAATGGGTGGAATATTTAGATTTGAGGCACGAGATATGGATACGATATGCTTTTTATCGGCTGTAGAATAAATATATAATCTTAGCTAGATGTTGGTTTAGAAGGAACATACCCGTGACTACGTTCGGGTTTTGATGAGCATTTCTATCCCTTAGCATGTAGGCTCTTCCATGGGCATTGTTGTTGGTGGTCTTTTGGCACTGATTTGCATAATGCCCTTTCTCTCCACAGGCATGGCAAGTAACTATCACTGGTAGCAGATTTCTTCTAGTGGTTGGCCCTTTATTTCTGCAGTTCTTGGTCAAATGGCCCACCTTGTTGCAAATATTACACTTAACAGTGCAAGGTCCTGTGTGAAGCAGAGTGCATTTCTTACACAAGGGACGGTTTCTAGTATATCGATTATTTTTAGTTGGGTGGCAGCATAAGCCCTGAAGGTTTCATGTCTTCTGTTCTGTTGTGGTTGGTGATTATTGTAGCGGTTGTTGGTGTTGGTGTTACGGTAGTTGTTGTTATTATCGTTGAGGTAGTTGTTGTTGAAAGTTCTTCTGTCGTCAAACTTTCGTTTGTGATCACTTGATACTTACACCGGAGTGTGCTTTGTTACCTGATCCATTAGCCTCTGGGCTATGTTAATGGCTTCCTCTAGAGTTTGAGGTTTAGAGGCAGTAACATTCCCTTCAATACTTCGAGGCAATCCCCCAATGAAAACTTCCATCATTTTCTCAGAATCTGGCACCATAGTGGGACACAAGGTTGCCAATTCTTAGAATCTTCTCACATATGTCTTGAGATCATTCCCCTTCACAATCAGATGGTAAAATTCGTCTTCCATCTTCTGGACTTCAGTTCGGGGACAATATTTCTTTATCAAAAGTTTCTTGAATTCAACCCATGTAATCTTGTAAGCTTCTTCTATCCCAATAGGTTGGGCAAAATAATTTCCACAAGATAGAGATTCTTAGTTAAAGTAACAGTAGTAGAAAACTTCACCTTTGCAGTCTTCGGTACAGTTGTTAACGGGATGAGGGAAAACAATGATTTCAGTTCTTTCAAACCAGTAGAAGTTGAGACCATTACGCGCCTTCAATTCCTTTGAAGTTGATAGGTTGGCGCTCATGAACTCCTTTGTAGCTACAATTGTCTTGCCATAAGAGCTTTCTCTTGGTCTGGTGTTATTATCAGTATTTGCCCAGTTAGCTGGCTTGTGCTTTCCAGAGCTGCTGGTAACACTGGTAGCACAATTTGTTTTCTGATGGCAGCCTGAGTAATGGCAGGTGTTTTTGCTTCATGCATGTTGGACATCATTTTGGGATGGCACTCTATCAACATAAGTATAACAGTAATCAGATGATGATACCACAAGTCTTAAATCGATTAAGTTCAAAAACTAAACATTGTAACAATTGTGATATCAAAATCATAGATTAATTTCATATCAAATAAGTATCTATGATTTTATTTAGAAATCATGATTATGATTCATAACGATGGGACGCGGTCGATGATGATTATAAGAGAAGTTGTTTTGTATGGATATATTAGTATTTATGAAACAACAAGGTATAACGGGATTGCCATTGTATTATATCATGAACTAGTCAAAATTTGACAAGTGTTGTTATTTATACCACACATCCTGTGGCTAGGTTAAAAGCTATAACTAGTATCTAATCTAGTAGTTCGATGGTCCTTTCTGGCTGTTCTTGAGTTCATAGATTGCATTCAGAAGACTTTCCTTGTCTGCTTGGTGACGGACTTGGATTTCTTCGATGATTTGTTCTAGATTAGCAATCCTGAAGTGAGCCAGAGCAATCTTGTTGTTATTTCCTATTTGCTTTCTTTGAAGTTTAGCAATTCGAGCATGAGCCTTTTGGAGTTCAGCTTCCAGATTGTCAAAATCTTGTTGTATAATCACCCGACCTTTTCCGAGACCTTCTATTTTGTCTTCTATGTGCTCAATGCGGTCGAGAGAGAGTTCATCCAGGTGATTCAGGATTTCCTTAATTTGCTCCTCGTGACATTCTAGACTTGTCTTATGAGAGCTTTCTCCCATCTCAAATTCTTGAGGTAGGGCAGAAGTAGAGGAGAATGATTGGTTATGGCCTTGTTTCTTAGGTGACAATAATTCCTCCAGAAGAAAGAATTCTTGAGGATTAAACATTGGAGATAGCATTGTAGATGGAGGCACAATAGTTGGTGGTGGAATAGGTGATTCTTTAGCATAATATGCATGCATGACCTTCATAAAGGGGTCATCATGAAAAAGTGAAAGAGTTGGTGAAACTATTGGAACTACACCAAATGAGTTATTTGAAGAGCTAGAATAAGTTTTTCCTAGTGAAGCTGGGACATAGTCCGGGGAAGCCGGGATATAGTCCGGAAAGTTAGAGGAAAAAGCATCCTCAATATCGGAAGTAGGATGGTTGGGAGAAGACATCACTCTGTTAACAACCCAGTAGTAAATAACATAAGTTATTTATATAATAGTATAATAGTTATGTATCTTTACATACTATTCAGGAGATGTAGTGGCACGGAGGACTTTCTTGGATGGAAAAAGAAAAGTAGTTATAGTTAAGGCTTCAACCTTGTTCCGTGGCTCTGATACCAATCTATAACACCCCTATTTTTGACATATAGCAGCGGAAGCTAATCTGGGGTATTATTTCATAGTACAACGGTCATAATTATAGAAAATGACTCGAAAGAGACGTTTTTAAAAAATAAGTTATCATTCATTATTTCATCAATGTTTTTACAAACAGAGGTCCCAAAATTTACATGAAAACATAAAGTTTGAATGATAACAGTTTAGCCATCTTCAAGTCCGTGCCACTCCATGCCATAAGATGTTTAGTAACCTGAGATAAACATGCTAAAAAGGTCAACACAATGGTTGAGTAAAATTCATAGGTTTATAATAAATAGTGTGAATACAAGTCATCATAAGAGTGGGTTACGTTGTTATACACCCATAAGTGTAATAATTGAAATGAGTACAATTATTAAGGAAAACAGTATTATTGCGTCTAAGCTCATAGCACTCAAACTGACTAGTGTATATATCAATAATGATATATATAAAGATAATGGCCCCCGTGTAGGTAATTGCCATATACCTATGAGTTTTAAATATAGTGCGTTTGGTTACATATCCGGCTAACACAAACGGGATTCGTCAATCCCAATAGGCCTATTCACAATATTTACGTTCACTCGCAAGTGATTAATGGTCCATGATGGTGGGGGTCTTTTGGCATAAAGGGACATAGACAACAGATGCAATAATATATCAGGATAGCATACATTTAGAAAATACTTGTATTCATGGTTTATATCATGTATCCCCCTCACGGGTTATGAAATAGAAGATTTAAAAGTGAGGCTATGAACTCACCTTAACAGTATAGGGAAATCTGATTGACGGCAAAAGTATATCATTTGAAAGTAACGGCTTCGTCACGCAACCTGGGGTGATATGTCAAGTCTTAGTGTGATAGTTTATGTTTCAAAACTTCATATAGTTTAACGTATATCTTTGATTTATTTATGGAAATATTGTATCGATGTTCAGGCTATCATAATCTAGAGGCCATGTAGTATCGTTTGAGGAGCCAGGGCACTTTAAATCGTAAACCCAGCAAACTCGTCAAAACAAAAACTCAAATGAAACCCTTCATATGAAATTCCCTAGTAACGTGATACGATAAGATTTTAAGTTTCTTCAAAAGTTAGTTGATGATAAATTACGTTAAATATATAACAAAATAATGCGTCGATTTATGATTAATAACGATTAATGTGTCGGGTTTTAATAAAATCGATTTTTATAATATTAATATATATTTTTATAATTTATATAAAAATAATATATTTTATATTTTTAAGTTTGCAAAATTGGCAATATATACCCTTGGTTTATAAACTTTTACAACTTTAGTCCTTTATATATAAAGTATATATAATTTAAACCTTTAACTTTGAAACTTGGCAAAATAGGTCCTTATAGTTATAACTTTAGAATAATGACATTTTCAGCCCCTTTAGTTATAAATTTCAAAAAGTTACGATATATACCCCTATGCATGGAAATATTTGCAAAACAAGTCCAAAAAGCCATGCAAGCTTATTTTAAGATTCCAAATGATATTTGCAGGTTATAAATTATTAGAATAAGCTAAAATAAGATGTTCTAACGTAACAAAAGTTTAGAAAAAGGATTCGTTAGCTAGAAAATTAAAACGGGTAGGTTTTAGGGTTTTAATAAAAAACACATAGGTTTGAGGATTCAAAACTTCAAACAAGAGTTCATATATGATCTTAAGAGTATTATGAACATTCTAATACAGAATATAAGCTTATGGAACAAGATCTTAGGCTTACTTGAGCTAAAATGGGTCGAAATGGGTTTTTATGACTCGTACGCCTAGGAATGGCTTCAAGACTTTGTTTTTCTTGCTTCTTGGCTTCTATTCTGAGCTTAAAGCCTTTTATTGATGCTATGGAAAGGTTAGAACTCCATTTGAGTGTGTGAAGAAAGTGTTGTGGGATGATTTGAAAAGGGTGTTTGGTTCGTGTATTTATAGGGTGAAAACATACTTGGTGCCCAAGTTTGCTTAGTGTATTGGATCTAGGGTTGTAGATAGACGATTCATGGAAGCTAGGTGATGAGTAATATGAGCTAGAAAAATATCTAAGCAAGATATATGGTATTGGAGGGGTTCGGCTAGAAAAAGAGACAAAGAGGTGATGTAGCAAGCTTGGTGGCCAAGAGTTGAAAGGGAGGTTCTTGTAAGCTACTTGGGTGGATGATTGGTGATGTCATGGAGGTGCTATGGTGCTTGCTTAAGGTGCTTGGTTGCTTAAATGGGTAAAAATGCAAGAAAAGGGGTGTTGGTTCATTTCATTTCGGGTTAGGGTTTTAGGGTTTTAATTTATGTTATGGTTAGGATTTAAGATAGTTAGGTTTAGGAATAATGTTTAATGTTCAGTGATTAGGGTTAGGATTAGGATTAGGGTTTTAGTTTTAGGTTTAGCGTTTAGTTGAGTTTAAAGTGAAAATTAGGGGTTTTAGGGTTTTGTTTGGGTTTAGGTTTTTAGATTAGGGTTTAGAATGAATTAAGGTTTAGGTTTAGGGTTTAGGAGTCATGCATTAAGTGCTTGTACCTTGTGTTAAAGTGGTAGTAAGAAACTAAAATTAATTTAGAGGTAAAATGACCTATTTAACTTTTCTTGCATTATTAACTTTACATTGAGCTTATAGAAAGTTTGTAACTTGATTTAGACAGGGAAAAGATATTCAAATTTGTGCTATGATACTTTATATGTATACATTACATATAATTAGGGTTTTGATATAAACATTAACGTTTAATGCTTGTTTTGAAATAACGTTTTGAAAAGTACGTTAAATGGATAATGTACTTGGTAAAAATGATATTGAGATATAGACTTGACATATTAGGATGTTTACATGATATAAACATAGATAGAGATGGCATTGGTAGAGGTTGCATGAGCTCGTTTACTTTAGAGATGCAAGTTACGTTGCATAATGAGATATAGCAAAAATTTCCTTGTACAAAGGTGGTATATATAATAGATGGATACTACAGTGCATCTAGTTTAATAGATAGACAATTACATTGATGAAGATTGCGGGTTGTTATAACACAAGCTATGATGGAGGCAGACTTTAAATTAGCTCAGAGGCTACAAGCAGAAGAATAGGGAGAAATAACCATTGAAGAAAGATCAAGATTGTTTTTAGAGCTCATGAACAGAAGAAAGAAACACTTTGAAAAGCATAGAGCTGAAGAGATAAGAAGAAATCCACCTACCAAAGCTCAAAAGAGAAATAAAATGTCCACCTATTTGAAGAATATGGCTAGATACAAACATAGTCAATTAAAGAGCAAAAGCTATGATGAAATCCAGAAGTTGTTTGATAAGGAAATAAAAAGAGTAAATACTTTTGTAGACATGAATTTAGAAGTAGTGAAAGGCAGTGAGACAAGAACAGAGGAAATCTCTAAAAGAGCAGGGGATGAACTTGAATCTGATATGTCAAAGAAGCAGAAGATAGATGAGCACGTAGAAGTTGAAAAAGATGATCAAGAGGAGGCAGAGATGAAAAGGTATATTTAGATAGTTAAAGATGATAAGGTAGCAATTGATGCTATACCTCTAGCTACTAAGCCTTCGGTGATTGTTGAATATAAGATTGATAAAGATGGAAGGATAAGTAAACACCCCAAAAATGGGCGCAACGGAAATATGGGTTGGAAGATGGTACTTCATAGATCATTGCACGAGATATGAGAACGAACCTCTATATGAGTCATTTAAAAATGGATTACATGGGATTAAATAGACTTGTTTTGTTACAATCGGAGCCGAAGCTTAAATAGTTCATCCATGAAAAGTAAAGCTTTTAAGACATAACAAATATTCCCAAAATGTAATGCATCCAAATCTTTATAGTAATGACTCCAAAATGATGACCACCAATGTATCCTTGTTTCTCGTACCTTATTGACCTGAGAAAAACATGCTTTAAAACGTCAACATAAAGTTGGTGAATTCACAGGTTTAGTAAATGTATAAAATAGGACCACAAGATTTCCGATGTAAGACATGTAACACATACAATATCTTAAAAGTAATTACGAAGTGCACTAAGCTCATGACACCGAAGCTCGACATATATGTATGAAATTTAATGCACTAAATGTGCCCATGTAGATGTTCAACCCGCAACATCCAAATTGTTCCGACATGTATATGTTCGTTGTTTCAGTATCTCCGAAACAGATGTCAATCCTAAATAGATCTATTCATAACATTCGCGCTCGCTAACTATCAATTGACAGTTCATGATAGTGGGCAATAGTGGGTTTAGCTACTTAGGCCAACTCGTAATATGTTTAAAAGAGTACTTGCTCCAAATGTAAAACAAATGCAGTTTCTCACCCCCAGAGTAGTAAAAACAATATAATTGTGTAAAAGGCGGGCTATAACTCACCGAAAGTGAATGATTGATTATCTAAATCAAATGAGTGGAATCGGCCTCGGCAATTTGAATGCAACCTAATTATTTTAGGTCGTCTGAGTATAATGTTATTTCATATAATTAAAACTTCACGTTCTATATACACCACCACCAAATAGTGTTTTATTAATTTCTATAAAAGTTAACACAATACGTACACTCTACTTTGTTAAATTAAAGTATATATATTTGTACTCGTTAAAAACGAAAATATTAGTTTATTTTACCTAACGTATCATTTGTAAAATGTCTGATTTAATAATGAGATTTTCATTATTAATTTCATTTGTTCATAAAGATTATACAAAAATAAAAGTAATGCGCGCGAGTTTTTAAAACCTCATATCTTTAATCGTTTCGACTACCGTTTTATAAACGTTTTCTTATGTCCATAGTCCCTCCGTATGTAAAATAATTTAATCAAAACAACCATATTTAAAAAGTTTAAAAACCTCTCTGATTAACAGTAACTTTTACTGTTCAATTAGACAGTTTATAAAAACTATTTTTATAGAAAAATTAACGTAGTTTGTTTAAATTTATAACTCGATCATTATAATTCCCGTTTCTCGAGTTCTATATCCTTGGATTAGTATTAAAGATAAATCTTATCAAATATCATATTTAAAAAAAATTTACACCCCTGATGAACAGTAAGATTTACTTTCTATAACAGTTTATAAAAAAATGTTTTGTATAGAAATTAATTAATATAACTTGTAAACATACGTAACTTGTATCGTTATAAATCCGTTTTTCGAGATCTTTATGTCCGTGGTTTCGTAATAAAAGGAAATTTATCAAAATATTAGAAATTTATGAGATTTTTACCTGTTGGTGAACATTACTTTACAGTTCATCAACAGTTTATAAAACTGTTTTATAAAGTTAATGATTTATACCGTGAACCGTAACTGTTTTCGTTTATAATTCTGTTTATTTCGAGTTCCTTCACATGCTCACTGAGCTTGTAAAGACACTATTTTTTATAAATATATAAAACATAAGGTCTATAGTTTTCAAATTCCAACATAGCTATATAATAAAATTAGGGTTCTTCAATTTAATAAAATTAGTTTGTATTTATTTTTGCGTAAAGACCATGCACCATAATTTCATCAAATGGTTTGTACCGTATATCTTACATGTATTTTAGTCCCCCTAAATGTTCAATGTCCTATTCCATATGAAATCATCAAAAATACTTAATAAAACTTAAAAAAAAATGAATCTAGTTGTGGGATTACTTATTGCGGTGTTGTTGGGGTAGTTATTGGTAAGTTGAGCAAACAAGTAAAGTACACATAGAAAATGAATAATGGATAGTGAATACTTTAAATAGAACTTAAAAAAGACAAGTAGATGAAGAACACAAGATGAAGCCCTAACCAAGCCTTCAAAATTAAAACCCTAAATCAAGAAAACCCTAAATATTTTTTTCTTATTATTCCCACCTGATAAACACCCAATATCCAAGCTTGCCAACACCTTGAGTAACCTTAGGTAACCTTGGAATGAACACTTGAATGCTTAGAATACCTGTGATAAAAATATTAAAATTGAAACCCTAATACCAATTTTTGTGCTTGTGGGTTTTGGATGAAATAGAGATAGTTCTATAGCTTGTGGATTTTGCTTGTATGAATGTAAGAAGGATTATACTGGACCAGGACTTCCTTTATAATGGTAATAGAAACCCTAAACAACCAATAGGTGAAAGACCATATGGATGGAAAATGGTTCTAGTACATGTGTAAGAGCACACCCCCCTCCTCCCAAGGAGTAGGCCATGGTCAAAAGGGGTGGAAAGGTACAAGTTTGAGCAAGGCCAATCTTAGGTAAGTTGGGTCCCAAGGTACAAAAGTGTAAGGATTACAAAGTTGTAATGAAAGAAATAATAGTGGATAAATTATTTATACAGGTGTAAAAGTCCATATCCGTTTGTAAAGAGATATAAGTTGAGAAAACTAACTAAATTTGAGTATTGGGTATTAAATGTGTGGTATGTGATTGAGTAGTAGATAGGTACAGGAGCTTCCGGGTACTACCGAAAATGTAATTTATTGCGAAACATAAGCGTTTACGTAACCTAACAAAAATAAATTATGAAAAGATATTAATTATACACCTAATAATTATATAGAACACTTGCTGATGTTAAACTTTAATTGTTTGATGTCCGTTATAGTGAACGTTGATTTTATGTTTACCACCGCTATTATAACTAAAAGATAATAATAAAAAAGCATGAACGCGATACAACTCTAAAAAATAAATGAAAGGAATTTTATTAAAGTTCTAAATAACCTGAAAAGCAGAAATGTTACAGTCTTTCACCTGTTAGGAGAGCCTTGTCCCAATGCTCAAGTATGCAACATTCTTACGAGGGTTCGGTTTTTGTGAAGAGGGCGATACTTTTTCCATGAACTGATCTTCGCATTCCCAACGTGAACTCAGGACCTCACTTGGAGTTCCATCAAACTTTGATGATAGGAAATGACAAACTCGCCTTAACATTCTTGATTTCACGATCCAAGTTTCCGACTAGGAGTCTTCAACAAAGAAGGAGTTATCATCAATGTGTATTTTACCATCAACGGAACCGCCAATTCTCAACAATATAAACACAATCTATTAGATTGATACAAGAAAATATGCTTGAACCCTGCTTAACTGTGAGGTATTTCCGAGCCATCAGCACGGATCCCGACTTTTGCTAACACCTTGAGAGTTCCAATATACCTCGGGTTCAACTTTCCCCGTTTGCCAAAATGGTACGAGCCCCTTTCCAAGGTGATACCTTTAACATTACTCGATCACCAACTTGAAACTCTAAAGGCTTATGCCTCACATCGGCGTAACTCTTTTGGTGATCACGAGCAGCTTACATTCTCTGCTTAGTTTGAACAATCTTCTCGATTGTTTCATGAACAAGTTCTGGACCGGTGAGCCGAGCATCTCTGACCTCAGCCCAACACACAGGTGACCGACACTTTCGGCCATAAAGTGCCTCGAATGGGGCAGCTTTAATACTAGCATGGTAACTATTGTTGTACGAGAATTCAATCAGCGGTAAATGTCCTTCCCAACCATTCCCAAAGTCTATCACATAAGCGCGTAACATATCTTCAAGAGTTTGAATGATTCTTTCGCTTTGTCCATCAGTCTCCGGATGGTATGCCGTACTCATATCCCGCCGAGTACCCATCGCTTTCTGAAATAACCTCCAGAGATTTGACGTAAACCGGGGTCGCGATCACAAATGACCGAGACTGGTATCCCATGCCTTGTGACCACTTCTTTCAAGTACAGTCTTGCTAGTTTATCCATAGGGTCAGTTTCCCCCATTGGTAAAAAGTGTGCAGACTTAGTGAGTCGGTCTACAATTACCCATATGGTGTCGTTTCCACTTTGCGTTCTTAGGAGTTTGGTAACAAAGTCCATAGTGATATTTTCCCATTTCCATTAAGGAATCGCTGGTTGTACCAGTAAGCCAGATGATTTTTTGGTGTTCCTTTGACATCTTAAACATGTCAAAACACTTGCAACATAGGGGCCAATGTTCAGCTTTCATGTATCAGGGCCTCCGAGCATAGTTGCTTCAGGTCTGGTACATTTTATTCGGAACCCGGTGTACAAAATAAATTCGGACTTGTGAAGACTCATGCATAATTAAGCCCTTAGGTCCACCGTAAGTGAGGCAACCAACTATCCTGATATTTAGACATCATTATATCGTCCGCAACCAGTGGTTCTAATTTCACCTCCTGGGTTTATTTTTCCTGGGTTCCTTTGATTCTCATCAAATAACCACCTACTCTCAGACTTGAGGTTTTCTGGTTTTCTTGCCTCAATCTGAGCCTCCAAAATCCGCTTGGGAAGGTCCAAACCGATAGTCATAACTAAGGCCCGAACCCGTAATGGCTTTATTCGTTCCTTTCTGCTCAATGCATCAGCCACTACATTTGCTTTTCCTGGGTGATAACGGATTTCACAATCATAATCACTAAGCAATTCCAACCAACGGCGCTGTCTCATGTTTAATTACTTCTGATCGAGGATGTGTTGTAAACTTTTGTGGTCAGTGAACACTGTACACTTTGTCCCGTACATATAATGCCTCCAAATTTTTAGAGCGAATACTATTGCGCCTAACTCCAAATCATGAGTGGTGTAATTTTTCTCATGAATCTTTAGTTGTCGTGATGCATAAGCAATCACTTTTTCTCTTTGCATTAGCACTGCGCCCAACCCTTTGATTGAAGCGTCACAGTAAGCGATAAAGTCTTCATTTCCTTCGGGTAACGCTAGAATTGGTGCACTACACAACTTCTGCTTTATCAACTGAAAAGCTGCCTCTGCCTTGTCACTCCATTCAAACTTGATCTTCTTTTGAGTCAGCTTGGTATGGGTTGGCGATCTTTGAGAATCCTTCAAGAATCTGCGGTAGTAGCTGCTAAGGCCTAAAAATTGACGAATCTCCGTTGAAGACTTAGGAAATGCCACTAATCTTTGACGATTCAATCTTGGGCAGGATCCACATGAATTCCTGACTGTCGATCACGTGTCCAAGGACTGTACTTTACGGGATCCAGAATTAGCGCATTTAGAGGAATTTGGCATACAACTGTTCCTTCTTAAGTTAACTCCCAAGATTAACTTGAAGGTGTCTGGCATGGCTCTTGCTGCTTCGAGTATATCAGAATTTGTCAATTAAAGACAATCACAAATTTATCTAAATATGGTTTGCACACCCGATTCATGAGGTCTATAAATACAACAGGTGCGTTAGTCAAACCAAACGGCATAACTTGAAATTCATAATGTCCATATCGAGTTTTGAATGCGGTCTTTGGAATATCTTCTTCACGAACCCTTAGTTGATGATAACCCGATCTTAGGTCGATCTTTGAGTAGATACTCGAACCTTGTAGTTGATCCAACAAATCATCAATCCTGGGAAGCGGGTAACGGTTCTTTACCGTCAGCTTATTCAATTCTAGGTAATCGATGCACATCCGGAATGAGCCATCATTCTTCTTGACGAACAAGACCGGAGCTCCCCAAGGTGAGGAACTGGGTCTTATGAAGCCTTTGTCGGAAAGTTCTTTTAATTGGTTCGACAATTCTTTCATTTGGACGGGGCAGGTCGATAGGGTGCCCGTGCTACAAAATTAAAAAATTTTCTTATTAAACAACTCAAACAATTATTTTAAAAACAAAAATAATACAAAAAAACCTATAAAAAAAAAATTGGCGCTAGCACCAGGTACCAATTCGATTTGAAATTCCACTTGGGGGTTGGTGGAATACCGGCAGTCCTCGGGGAAATTCATCAGGGGTAGTCTTGAACTATTGGTACTTCTTCAAGGTCGCTTCTCCTTGACTTGTTTCCGCCTTCTTTTCATAGTAACCTGTGCTTGAAAGATAGGACATTCTCCAGACAAAATACTTTGTGCTTGGTACCTCGAGATGATGTTTATGGGACTCGTGTCGTTGTTGTTTCGTCACATGAAAATTTAAGTCTTGTCTCCAAAGGGAACACGAGGGAAGCTTCTCATCACAAAACTATTACGGCATGACTATGTAGCATACCGTCCATAACGATAAATGACGTCAAAATACCCATCTCTTACGGGGCATCAAGTCAATTGTTGAATGGATCGATTTAGAAAGTTGTAGAGTGCCAACCCCGATATAAGTGTATTAACCCACATTATTATACCGTCAGCTAACTCAACATCATAAACCCCCCTGGTCTAATGTAGTTGGGATGATTATCATCAAAGAACCAATGCAGTAGATATGAAATATTCTATCGGCACCAGTATCGAATAGTATTGATTGCATATCGGTTATTTTAGGAGGAACGTACCCGTGACAACATTTGAGTTTGGGTTTGTTCCGGCATTGCCCACAGCATAAGCTCTTGCCACAGCATTACCATTTCCAGCAACGATTCCCTTGATTCCCATCTTCTGATTTAGGCAGTCACTTTGTAGTGACCTTTGCACTCACACTCAAAGCAAGTGGTACTCGTGGATTTGTCCCTTGGGTCCTCGGGTTATGTTGTTGTGTTGTTGTTGTTGTTGCTAGCAGTTGGTCGAACTTACAGTCACAGGCCGGAGTGACCAGTCCTTTTGAAGTTGTGAACTTTGAGTACATGGCCATCGTGGTGATAATTGAACTTGGTACATAGAGGTTTGGTTCCTCTATAAGGCTTTTATATTTAGGTCACAGCAGTTTTATGCCCGTGCCACATTGTTTTTTTGAATGGTGTTGTTGGGGTTTTGGTGTTCCTTGACGTTTTTCATACTTCCTTTATTCTCTGCATGGCGTTCTTCTGCAGGATCATCTTTTTTGTCCATCAGTTCGTAGCAAATTCAATTGCATCTTGCCATTGATGAGGCTTGGATGCATTAACACTGCCATGAATCATGTCGGAAGACCATCTGACATACCTTTCACTTTAGCTGTATTCCTCAGGAACATTTTATCGCCACATGAGTGCCACTCTTGGAATCGTTGTTTGTAAGTCAATCAAAATCAGTACCTCTAACCTTTTAGGTTCCAATACTCATTCCAGCTTTTTGATCTCGCCATGGGGCAATATTTATCTGTTATCATCTTTTCAATGGCCGTCCATGGCCATTGTATATGCAACATCTTTCTTTTCTTTTACGACTAGCCCTTACGTGTGAGTTCACCACGTCAGGCACTTCCATTGAAGGAGTACAAGATGCAAACTTAAAACCTGATTTATAATAGCACAGTTGTGATAAGGAAGG
Organism: Tanacetum coccineum; assembly: GCA_026074375.1. Lineage (NCBI taxonomy): Eukaryota > Viridiplantae > Streptophyta > Magnoliopsida > Asterales > Asteraceae > Tanacetum > Tanacetum coccineum. Next base: position 26,271 of record BQNB010027858.1, read on the forward strand.
ACAGGTTTCCATCATTTTCTTGGCACTTTGGGTCAGGCCAACGACTCCTTCGGTGCCTTTGAAATTTATAGGCTGGCATTTCAAGAAATCAGTGTAAGTGCATTCTCGTTGAGTAGGCACTTGCCTTCTTCCGCCGGTTCCTGAACCATGGCTGTTATCACCGTCTCTGCTCCTGCTTGCATCGCGTTCTGCTAGAGCAGCAGTAACGCCTTGATCAATTAAAGCTTGTAGTTGAGCCTCAGTGACAGTGGTGGTAGGAGTGGTTGTGGTGGCGGGTGTTGTTCTCGTGGCTCTTCTTGTTGGTAACATTTTCTTTAAAACTCACAAGGAATATAATACAGTCAGATATCACACATCATAAACGTAACGTGACTATGCATATAATAAAATGATCACCATCCACAGCAAAATATACAACTGGAAAGTGAAATCTACAATGACCATATTAAATCAATACATTCATACATAACATCAATCAATAATCATACATGGTGGTCCTGATTATAACATGTTCAGTACAATGAGATACAAAAAGTGAAAAATATGGGCCTAAGGCGGTGTTAGCTGGGGATCTCCCATAATACTTAACACGCCATACAATGATAGCTAAAAAGATAAACAAAAGTCCTTACAGCCTATTAGTGGGAGTAACCTTAAAACTTATAGGCTTACATGATAGCTTACAAATGATGCTGACTCACTGTGCTGCCAGCCTCAGCCGGTCCATCCTGGTCGCTCTGGGTCTCTAGCCTCTAGTGTCGCAATACGTCCAAGCGCTGTAGTCAACTGAGTCTGAAGTGATGTGGTCTGAGCAATCAACGTGGCAACCTGTGCCTCCAGTGTCCTAACATGTGCCTCTATGGCTGCACTCCTCTCCTCAGAACTAGTCCATGCTATACGAGCATATACAGCCTCTCTATCTATAGCCAAAGCTGTGTGGCGGTGGTATGGTCTATCTCTGTATAGTGAGTTGACTAGGGCTCCCAAGTAAGCCCGGTCATCACGTGCCTCCTCAAAATCGTATCTCGAAATCCTTAGTCTCTGCTAACTCAGTAGATATCATAGCTCTGTCACTTCCTCTGGTCGACCCCCTCCAAGGTGGTCGGTGCTATCTGCATCATGGCCTCAACTATCTCATCTCAAGCGTCAGCCTATGGAGTAGGTCCTGGCCATCTCGCGGCACCAGCTGCTAAACTCTCCTCGATCTCGAATCCAGGAGCGGGAGTAGTAAAACAAGCTCTCTTCGTGGCAGGAATTTCAGCCTTGGGAACATCAGTCCTGGGGGAAGTAGTGGAATGTAATGAGGGTGGTGATGAACTGCAGGTTCTCATCCGAATCTCGGCTGCCCTATAGCCCCCCCCCCCCCCCCCCCACTTAAAAAAATGGTGCCCCTGCATCAGTAGGGCTAGTAGTGAGTGGTGATGGTAAGGGTAATGGTGAAGATACAACAGGTAATGGTGGTGTAGGTGCGGCAGCATGCTCAGCAATGCGTGCCTCCATGGATGCCGACATCGGTGGCTCAGGTCTGACAGTCTTCCGTGCCCTACGGAGACGTGTATGGGCAAAGGGGATCCTGATCTGAGGTGGTATGTGGGTGCAGACTCACAGTTCTCGATGCCTCTGTATCCTTCGGCTGAGGGAAACTGGCTCAATAGAGGTATAACATGAAGTGTCCGGCCCGGAGCTAGGTGCTCCTCCTCCTCCTCGTCATCGAAAGGCTCCTCTCATCATCATCAGCTCATCTCATCAGAGTCTTCACTGGAGGGCTCATCATCTCACCATCCCCTCCGATCGGCAGGGTAGCCAGCTGCTCCTCTCGGGTCCTCCTCGGATCCTCTATGGATCAGAATCAGGTACATAGCCTGGTGATAGGGTAAGGGTGATGCATCAGCGGGTAAAAAGGCTGGTCCTCCATATGTGGCCTCGTCTCTGAAGGTATAAGTACTCGGGTACTCAGGCTCGGGTACATATGGTTATCTCATGGGTGATGGGGTGCTCAGGACCGGGCACATTATCAGGAGATGGTGGGGTACTGGCTGCATGGGAAGTCTATCGCCCCTATCCGTTACGATGACTCGTGGTACCTCTCAATCAGTATCCCATCATCGGGCTCCCAAAAGACTCTCCCTTGTTCGGAGTCGTGTTCACGGAGGTATGGGTGACGCGGATGATGCAGAAGACATGGCTGCAGAATGATAAGTTAACGTTAATAAGTATATTATATAAGACTATCATAGTTTATATGTTGTATATTATAAAAATATATACATATCATGAAAAACATATAGCATAAACCAGCTAATGCAAAATCAATAGTGTATGGGTCCCAGTGAAAAACTGTTGTTATGATGACTATGTTTAAAAATGTTATAGTCCAAGTAAAAACATTTGACCTGGTTCTCTATAATCTAGGATCTCTTGATGCCAAAGCTGTAACACCCCCAATGGGTCGCAGCGGAAACATGGGGTTGGCGAGTGATACTTCATAGATCAACGCACGAGATAATGGAAACGACTCTATATGAGTCGTTAAAAATTGATACATGATTAAATAGACCTTGTTTGTTACTATAGCCAAAGCGTTAAATAGTTCATCCATGAAAAGTAAAGTTTTTAAGACATACAAATATTCCAAAATGTAATGCATCTCAAATCTTTATAGTATTGACTCCAAAATGGTGACCACCAATGTTTCTTGTTTCTCGTACTTATTGACCTGAGAAAATAACATGCTTTAAAACGTCAACATAAAAGTTGGTGAATTCAAGGTTTAGTAATGTATATGTAGGAGCACAAGTTTCCAAAAGTAAGACATGTACACAATAAATTCTTAAAAGTAATTCGAAGTGCACGAAGCTCATGACACCGAAGCCATCGACATATATGTATGCATTTTATTCACTAAAGTGCCCATGTAGATGTTCAAACCCGCAACATCCTATTGTGCCGGACATGTTACGTTCTGTTGTGTCATACTGTCGAAACTGATGAGCGCTACTCATCCCAAACGGGGATGTCAATCCCAACAGATTCTATTCTTAACTTTCGCGCTACGCTAAACTTAGCAATTGACAGTTCATGATAGTGGGCAATAGTGGGTTTAGCGACTTAGGCACAACTCGTATATGTTTAAAAGAGTTACTTGCGTTCCTATGTAAAACAATGCATGTTTCTCACCCCAAGGCTTGCAAAAAAACAATATAATTGTATAAAAGCGGGGCTATGAACTCACCTCAAGTGATTGAATTGATATATCTAAACTACATGTATGTGAAATCGCCTCGGCAATTTGAATGCATCCTAATTATTTATAGGCCGTATGAGGTATAATGTATTTTCATGTAAATAAAAAACAACACCTATTGCTTAGCTACACAACCGCCTAATAGTTTTTATTAATTCTTAAATGTTAAAACAATAATCAACTCGTACTTTGTTAAATTAAAGTATATGTACTTGTACTCGTAAAGAAAATATTATTTTCATTTACTAACGCATCGTTTGTAAAAATGTATGATTTAATAATGATATTTTATTATTAAATTAATTGTTTTATAAAAGATTGTATAAAAATAAAAGTAATGCGCGCGAGTTTTAAAACTTCATATCTTTATCGTTTCGACTCCGTTTTATACGTTTCTTATGTCCACGTCTCCGTATTAAAATAATTTATCAAAACATCATTTTTATAAAGTTTAAACCCCTGATGAACATATATTTTACTGTTCATCACAGTTTATACTAAATTATTTTATTAGAATTAATTATACGTAACTTGGTTTAAATAATAACTACGTCGTTATAACACCGTTTCTCGAGATCCTTATGTCCTTGGATTAGTATTAAGAAAATTTATCAATTTATTATATTTATAAAATTTTAAACCACTGATGAACAGTAGTATTTACTATTCATATCAGTTTATAAAAATTGTTTTTATAGAATTAATTATATATATCTTGTTTAAATCATAACTCGTTCGTTATAGTTCCGTTTCTCGAGATCCTTATGTCCTTGGATTAGTATTAAGGAAATTTATCAAAATATTATATTTATACAATTTATACCCCTGATGAACAGTAACTTTTACTGTTCATCACAGTTTATAAAACTATTTTTATAAAGTTAATTATATATAACTTGTAAATGTCGTAACTTGTTCGTTATAATTCCGTTTTTCGAGTTCCTTACATGCTCACGATCCTTGTAAAGAGCACTATTTTTATAAAATATAAAACATAGGGTCTATATTTCGAATTCCAACAGTAGGTATTTAAATAAAATTAGGGTTTTCAATTAATAAAGTTAGTTTGTAATTATTTTTGTTTAGGAACCTTGCACCATTATTTCACCAAGTATTATACCGTATAACTTACATGTATTTAGTCCTCTAAATGTTCATGTCATTTGTCCATATGAAATCATCAAGTACTTTATATAACTTTAAAATGAATCTAGGTGGTGATTAACTTATACAACAAGTATGTATACAATAGAAAATAAATGAATGAGTATTGAATACTTTAAATGGACCTTATAGAAGTCAAGTAGGATGATTAACACAAGATGTAAACCCCAATCAAGCCTTCAAAATCAAAACCCTAATCAAGAAAACCCTAATTATGTTTTCTTGATAATTCCTTGTTAAACCCGAATCCAAGCTTGCCAACACCTTGAGTAACCTTAGGTAACCTTAGAATGAACACTTGAACACTTGGATTGCCTTGAATGCAAAAATTAAATGAAACCCTAACATACCATATGTATGCCGTAGGTTTTGATGTTGTGTAGAGAGAGTTGTGAATTTTTGCTAGTGAATTATGAGAGTGTATGATAAATCTTCCTAAGACCTTCCTTAAATAGCTAGGAGTATTGTAGGAAACCACCTTAACACATGGTTTTGGTGATGGTATAAGTACATGTGATTAGACAATTTCTAGAGATGAGAGATTTAAGGTACATGGTTGATTAGCCAATTTATGGAAGCTAGTTTCTATGTGTACTTGGTGTAAGAATAAACATGTGCATTATTGGAAAGTATAAATTTGAAATGGTTTGGTGTTTCATCTCATGGTATATCCGGCCATAAGGCTTATTTAGTTGATAAAATGATTAAATTTTGTGTATTGGGTATAAATGTGGGTATTTGTTTGAGTATAGATAGGTATAGGTGCTTCCGGGTACGACCGAATGTAATTTATTGCGATGCGTAAGCATTTTACGTAACCAACAAAAATAAATTATGAAAGGTTATAAATTATACTCCTAATAATCATATAACACTTGCTTGATGTAAACTTTAATTTGTTTGGTGTCCGTTTACATTGAACGTTGATTTTTAGTTTACGCGATTTAACTATAAGATAATAATTAAAAGCGAACGCGTAAAACTCTAAAAATAAATAATGGAATTTATTAAAGTTAAAAATAACCTGAAAATGAGAAATGTTACATCTTAGCTCATGACAAAGGCTTTAGCCATGTCTCGTGACTACATTTTAGTCACGATACTTAAACCTATCTATTACACAACTAATATTTCTCTACTTGTTACAAGCCTTTTATCTCAATAAGATCATCACTTTTTATATTCCTAACAATCTCCCTCTAAGGGATGATCATTAAGATCTCACTTTGATTACAGTAATAATTAACACTTTCTATTCTTAACAGTCTCCCTCTAAGGGGTGATCTTTGAAATCTCTCTTGTGACCTTGATCTTTGATCTTTAATGCTCATTATCTTTAGTCTTGTTCTATAATAGTGGTCTCGTTCCAATCATGATTTTGTGATCTTGATCTTTATCTTTCCTTCATCTATGCCTTTAGGATCTTTTCATGTTATCATTGCTTACCGTCAATCCATCTTGATTTGTCTTTTGAAGCTTCCGACCAACATACTCATACTATTATGGATAGCTAACAATCTTCCTCATGTAGAACTTTTATCTTGATCAACAACTTGATGATTTGAGGAAGTTCTTTGATTTATCAGAGTTGCAAAAGTGTATCTTTGATCTTTTGAGTATGAGATATGAAGGTATGAATACAATGGCGTACTTGCTTTTTGAAAGGTAGAGATGTTGTTGTTGTTGTACACACTTCACACAAAACAACCCGTAGAAGTTGAAATTATAACACCAAAGTTAACTAAGTCTCAGATGTTGAGTACATCAAAGTCAACTAAGTCCTAAATGTACACATTTCTTCCCCTTGATTGTTGTTGTAGAAGATGAATTTAGCAATGTAAGAGTAGTAACAATCTCCCCCATTAGTCTTGTGACATCGTAAGAGACCTTGGTAATCCGACAAATCACTTGAGTAAACCAAGGAAATGTTGTTTGTGTTTTTCGAAAACAAATTCTAAAAGAACACAATAACTACTAGATCACTTAGATTACTAGTTAACACTTATTTAAATCATTAAACAGTCATATTCAAATCCGTATATAGTCTCGTACCGTTTCTTCTTCAAATAAGCCCAAGTTAATGTATTCCTCCAATGCCTTCAATGCCTAAATACATGAAAAGGATAACGATTAAGTACCTATTTTTGGGCATTAATGCAATGATTTAAGGTTTAAATGAACCCCAATAAAGTATGTATAAAATTACACTTCTTATCTAAATACCCAACTACACTTGGGCTTTGCTTGTCCTCAAGCAAATGGGCTTTTCTACCTAGACAATAGTTGTATTATAGATACAATATGAGGGTCATTTAACCTACTCTTTAAAATCATTTTACAACACAATCTTCTAGACCTCGTAATTAAAAGCACGGAAAGTATATACTAGCACCCCACATAAGTGTTTGGGATTCTCTCTTTCACTTGGGTGTATAATAAATTATAACATAATAGGGAAATAGAAAATCAACACTCATTACCTGTCATAACATATAAATTACCATAGGCTTGGTAAATGATCAAACCTCCACCGCTAGGTGCAAGCATTATTCATTACTATCCAAGAGGTCTTTTTAAGGGTTGTGGGGTGTAGGTGTAAGATAACATATAATGGAAACAGAAACGGATGGGATATATTTGGGTGGCTTTGGGTGAATTTGGAGTGGAAGGGTTAGCTAATTATTTACACGAATACACGTTAGTTTGGTTGCTAAGCCAAGACTCGGACGAAGATATACAAACTCTACACAACTCTATATCAATCTCTTTTTTTTCTTTTCTATTTTTCTCTTCTTTTTTTCAAACATAATACATCATAACATGGGGTTTATAACACGTACCCCTACACTTGAGCTTTTACCTGCTCGATATTTACAATCTAACTAATGACCCGATTTGAGGTGGATCAAAATAACATGGAGATCATCTAAAAAATATATAGAGGTATTGACTTAACTTTTCTTCCCTATTCTTTCGTGAAATAAATACTACCATGAATCCCAATCATCCCAAAATAGTATTTAATACCGATCTCAATGCTCCAGAAAAGGTGATAAAGACCACACGTACACATTCGTAATGACAGAATAGATACATATGACTGCTCACTCCTTAAATCGAGAAAGCTAAAGGTATAAACTATCTTGGGTATCAATAATAGATACCCGAATTCCTATAGATATAAAGGCGAACCACACATTTTTGGGGTGGAATTCTGAGGATTTTTTTGCTAGTCATATACATTCCTATCCATGAGACGCTATTAATACTTGGTTTTCGTCGGTATGTGTCATAAAAAATTTTAAATTTAGGTTAAAATTACCTTTTTATGCTATGTTTCGATATATTACCCATCATTTTAAGGACAAAGCAAATGGAAAATGAATGAATAGTTTTTAAGGCTTATTTTCCCCCTACACTTAAGTTGAACATTGTCCCCAATGTTCTATAGAAGTACCCGTAAAAACGAATAAAGGGATGGTGACGGCGTCACGTGTAAATCGTGACGCCGTCTCCACACTCTATGAAAACTCATTTTTTGTTTTTGATGAAAAATTTCCTGCACTCATTCTTATATGTTATTTTCCTATGTAAAATGCTGCATAAAAACCTGAGAATTAACAATTCAATCATATGACTAGAAACTGATGCAAATTAGTCTAAACAATTTATTTCAAATGTTTGAATTTGGTTCTAAAAACCGGATATTTCCCCTACACTTATTTTGTTGCAAAATACATTTAATTGCAAATAAGATGAAGTTACAAACAAACAAAGCATGATTACAAACTAATTCAAACATAATAAAACAAACGATAAAGAGTTAAAACACACAAGACATTAATTAAGCTAATTCATAATAAACTTAAACAAATATTCGAAACAAGAGTTAAAGTATTCAAATCCTAAAAACTATTACAAACCATAATTGTTCAAATGACAAGGGATGAAAATAACAATGGAACAAAACAAAAGTGATCAAGAAGAGCCATCCTGAGAATGGTAGGAGCGGTATGTGTAGCTGGGAGGCATATGTCCCTAATAGCCATAAGGAGGGTAGTCGGCTTCAAACCCAAGAAATGGATCAATTAGGAGGTGTGGCTCAAGGTTGTCGCGGGTCGACATGTGCTGGAATTGGCGGACGATGTGATCATACATCCAATAGGCCCTTTGGTATTGTTGTTCCATCCAGGCATCGAGCCTCCCCCATTGGTTGTTTTTTTGGTCCATACATCGCGCCTGCCGGACCTGCCAATCTCCCGCACTCATGTTCCGATAGATGTTCGCTGAGCCCCTAACTCCCTCGTTTCCCCTTTCTCTATCGCCTTCTTCATCATCACCTTCATTTTCCTCTACAACCCCTCTAGTAGCCGGCCAACAACACTCACTCTTGTGGAGTTCAATGGTTACTCCCATCTTAACCAATGATTTCTTCCTGTAAATATGTGGAGGGGGCTCACGGTTCAATTATAGAGAATTGTTTTTAAAGCTCCTAGGATCGAAAATAACAAAGTATGTAGATACGCAGTGGAATTTAAATAAATAACAATGTTATTATCACAAGGTTTACATTCACGTACAAGCCCCAATTCTATTTGATTAATATAGAACGATTACATAACTGTAACAGGGATCAAGAACACCTTGACCTTAGGGCTAAGACGATCTCAAGTGGTGAGATCGCCTTGTGTTTTTTGACTACATGATTAAAACACCTAAACACACACTAGACATCTAAGATACATACACATGTTTTGAGTGCACACACAATCACACACTAAAACAATGTCTAGGTATCTCTTTATATAGAGAGTCCATAAGACTTACAAAGGAATCTTAATTGTATTAGGAAACTAAATCTTTTCTAATCTTTGATCTTTATCTTATAAGCAAATCTTTTAGAATTCTCCATCTTTTGTAGAATTCCGTATTGTTGACTTTGATCCTTTTGTTTCATTCTTTATCTTTTTAAGCAAGTTCTTTTGTATCATTAAATTAATAATTCCCAACAATCTCCCCCTATTTGATGATGACAAAACAAACTGTAAACTGATTCCAAGATGATCTATAGTAGCTTAATCTTCAATAATCTCCATCTTCAAATCTGGTCTTCCATGAATGAAACAATCTTACCCTTAACTTAAGATTTCCTTTGAACATGTTGATGCTTCTTCAACACAATGAAGTCTTCAACATCTTGTTCCATGTCATGCCACCACACATAATCAGTTGCAAATCATCTCTGTAACATCTTCCCCTTTTTGTCATTATCTATTGGAGACATGAACTTATGATACTTTGGACCTTTACAACTACAACATATATTACACTCTAATCCAAGCTATTCATCAATGTCTCAAATTACCCTCCATAGACTCAAATAAGATAAATGAATTTCAAGCAGTAGAACTTAAACAAGCAGAAGTAATAATGACTTAGTTATAAGAATCAAACCTTCCCGCTCCAGTAGTTGCATGTAAACATATCCAAATGGTTAAACACTTTATCACAAGCTTCACCTGAAACCATATGTTAACCAGTATCTTGAAATCACTAATTCTGGAGGTTTTCTGAAATAGTCTGGGACTTGGCGCTCTGAGAGGTCTGGAAGTGGGAGGAAAATCTGAGAGTCTGGGGTCCTGAGGAGTTCAGGTGTGGTGTGTGGAGCTAGTCTGGACAGCTGGGGCGGAAATGAGTGTGTAGTGGTCTGCTGGACGTATGGATTTTGGCTCTATAATAAGGAAAACTGATTGAGAAAACTCGGAATTACAAACTGATGCAAAATTAGAATAACCTAAAACTTGTGTATTATTTCTTTTAGATCACAGTGTGACTCCAACTCATAACTTAATTCCATGAAGTATAAGTAGACCTCAATCTCTTGACAAAATCCTCATCTAAATGAGACATTGAGTACTACAACGTAACTCCTTTAAGTGATAGCAAAACACACATTGCTAGATTTGATAATTCTTCGTTAACATTGTTTTAAGCTTGAACAAGTTATCTTCAAAGTCAAAATCCAACCAAACTCGACTTTAAGATATGATAAGAACACGCACTCATGAAATTCCACTTCAACTTCAAATAAGTGATAAACAATTATCTCCGTAATCAATTCTTGCAATTAATCCCAAAAATAATAGCCAACGATTAAAACAACATTAACATCAATCAGCATTAGTAAATAACTGTTTCAATTCTAACAGTAGTAACAATGCTAACAATAGTAACTTACTATTTTACCTTAGCAGCATTAATACGAACCAGCAGCACTAATATATAAGCAGCATTAATCTTGTACTGTACGAAACCCTAGTAGCATAAACTTAATACTTGCAGCATTAATCATACTACTGTTTTCACCACAATCATGAAGCAACATTAAGCATAAAGTATACTAGTAGTAGTAATGGAATAGAACTTCAATAAGCAGTATTAATCTACCATTGGCAGCACTAATTTCCATTCTAATCTGACCTTGTGAAATCCATCAATATCATACCATTCTTCACGCAACTCTTTCCATAACATAACACAACAACATTAAATATGAAAACCCTAATCTGCTTCAGCAAAACCCTAGCAGAACTTTAAATTTCCATATCAATACAACGATACCCGTTGCTTCTTTGTTCCTTTAATTATGTCCCAAAATAGCAACCCTCTTGCAGATCGTTAAACAAAAAACACAATATCACCTTCTTGAAAAAGCAATAAACCTTGAATACTTCTATACCTTGTCTTTGAAACCCCAACAAAAGTAATAGTAGACAAAACCTTAATAGGTTTTATCTTGTCGTATAAGAACAGTAAACTCCATTCAATGAGAGTTCAAGGTCGATAACCAATCAGAACATAAAATAATGAAACCCTAAAGGGAATCAATTTGTTCATGAACAGAAGACGCTATTTGAAGAATGAAATAGCAAGAAAACTTTGCGTTACAAACCTTTATTGAAAAAATCTTGATCTCGAAACCTTGTTGTCATGAACCAACCAATAAGAACCTTGCAACAAACTTTTGATGAACATGAAACCCTTCTTTAAACTTGTAGTTTGTAGCAATAATTGACACCATCTTCAATGTTTTAGATTTACCGATTTAGGATTTACTAAAAACCCTAACTTAACTAAACTTCGCCTGTTTACCGAAAATAGAATTCTGAAACAATTTTCTTTCTAAAACCTTGTAGATCCTAGATATCATGAGCCACCAGGCTCTGATACCAATTATGGAGAATCATTTTTAAAGCTCCTAGGATAAAAAATAACAAAGTATGTAGATACGCAGCGGAATTTAAATAAAGAACAATGTTATTATCACAAGGTTTACATTCATATACAAGCCCCAATTCTATTTGATCAATATAAAATGGTTACCTAACTGTAACAGGGATCAAGAACTCCTTGACCTTAGGGCTAAGACGATCTCAAGTGGTGAGATCGCCTAGTGTTTTCTGACTACATGATTAAAACACCTAAACACACACTAGACGTCTAAGATACACATACATGTTTTGGGTGCACACACAATCATACACTAAAACAATGTCTAAGGATCTCTTTAGATAGAGAGTCCATAATACTTACAAAGGAATCTTAATTATATTAGGAAACTAAATCTTTTCTAATCTTTGATCTTTATCTTATAAGCAAATCTTTTAGAATCCTCCATCTTTTGTAGAATTCCATATTTTCGACTTTGATCCTTTTGTTTCATTCTTTATCTTTTTAAGCAAGTTCTTTTGTATCATCAAATCAATAATTCCCAACATCAATACAAAAATCATTTCTTCGATGAGCAAACCAAAGGGTCGGGCTATCTTTGTTACAAACATCCCCTTAAAAATTACACTCTTATCTCTTATGCCCTTTAGGTATTTGGCGAGCCAATAGGGGATGTTGCAAACAACCCCTTCCCCGTAGATGCAATAGAGATAGAATAAGTCGATCTCAATGACACGATTGGTGGTTTCCTTCGTACCCATGATGGTCATCGTGATGCACCGATGAGCAAGCTTGATCCTTGGGTCCGTAATAGATTTTGATTTTGTGTTCCCCATATTAAACCCGTCGTCACCAATACTAGGCCAAAACAAATGAGTCAAATGAGTAGAATTGACCGTTTTTGCCCTTCTCAGACCACTAAGTGTCGCAACATCTTTGGATTCCCTCTCGGTGTACAAACCAACTCTCCACCCAAACTCAAGAAGGGACATTTCCCTCTCTAATCCTCCCAACCTAAATGTGACACCCTTGTGTAGCGAGTCATACCTACAAGGAGAGGCATCAAACTCAAGCGAGGCAAAGAATTTGCAAACAAGCTCGCGGAAGATGGGCTCGTTGATTTGGAATAGGTTAACCCATTATGGTTCGGAGAAGGTATCGGTATTGATGGAGTTAAAGAATGACTAAGCAAGACCTTTGTTAGAGAGAAACTCCCAATCAACAACATCTGCGGGGTGAATAGAGCACCTGGCGAGGTTGTCATAGTTCATTTGATGGTCTTCATAAGCGAGAAATCCAAACTTACGGACCTTTTCTTCCATTGTTTCTTCGTGAGATGAGGAGGCTTGCCCCCTAGTGCTCCTAGCTCTTTTGCTCATTGCCTATATCGAAGTTAAAACAAGAAACGAGAGGAGTTAGAGAGCAAGAATTAGGCTGAGTATTTGGTCAGACGGTGCCGACGGCGTCACCAATAACATGTGACGTTGTCACAGAGGTTTTAATCCGAAAAAATCTTTTTGCGAGGGAACACTAAGCCATTTTCTGATAAACATGTTTCCAAACACCCCCTTAGCATCAGACCCATATTAAAAATTCAAAAAATTGGAGTCATAAATCCTAAATTTGAGTTGTTTTTGCAAAAGTGTTGATTTCTAATGATTCAATACTTAAGGTAACAATAAACTACTTAGATTGGTGTCCAATTGTTCCTAATTTTGATCGATTGGGTATGAATCAAACTATAGGGATCAATCAATAGAATGGATTTGAAATTGATTAAATGAAATCGCGAGAGTAGAAGGAATGATTTACTTATCGATTGAGGATGAACGATCGTTGGATAACAGAAATTGAGTTGGGGATTGATGAGGATGGATGTTGGCTGCTTATGTTTGTATGAAGGGGAAAGGGGAATAGTGATAGGTTTTATAAGTTTTAGACCCGGATCGACGTGACATCGTCACGTATTAATCATGATGGCATCATGGGGAATTTTTCATTATGGACCCTTATTATTTTAAAATTACAGCCCTTGACTTCCTTTAAGGAAAGATCGTGCGTATTTCCTCCCGGGTCAAACAAACGGTTGCTCTCTACGTGTGTAAACGAGCAGTAAAGAGAGGGATCACGTTTGATGGGATCGTCATCCACAAAGGTGGGGTCGCTTTGAGTAGGCGGTTGAACGGTTAGGGAATTGCTCAAGTTGTAATGGGACTGATTAGCCCTCTTTCCAAGCTTAAACCCATAGGTATTCTTTCGAGGTCTAGATGGATTCAAAGGTATTAGTCAGAAGTATCTTACGCATAGAAGATTCACAGGGGGAGGAAATGTCTTCTTCTTGAGGTTTTCTAAGAAGTTATGTTTAACACTGTTCTCCAGGACCTTGGTGTCTGTATACTTTGTGATTTTCTCGATCTTCCTAGGTTTATTGTCGTTTTCCTTTATCTTTTCCTACAGTCTTCTTGCGACTTCTAAAGAGAATTCCATGAATTCTTTTGTAATAACTTGCACGTAGTCTTTGAGTTGTCTTATCCTTTCTTCTTGGTCGAAGATGAAGTTCATCATAATGTGCTCAAATTCTTCTTGACGTGATGGCTCAGAGGGTGGTCGATACATTTCGTTGGTTTCCAACCAAAATACGCTATCGTTTTTTCCCATTAGCGAGATTGCGTCCTTCATAAGTGTATCGACTTTACGCTCCATGATTCCAAGTAATTGCTTGATGTTGGGATTTTCGTAATTAAGGATCACTTCATTTGGGATGAAGGCATCATTCCACCTTTCATCCTCATATTGGGCCAGCCTCTCGATAATAGCCCAAGCTTCGTCTGGCCTTAGTTTTCTATGTTTCCTGCCTGTTGCGTAGTCAATGCCCTTCTGAGTAGTGCCGTCGACATGATCATAGAAGATTTGAATTTGAAGCCATAAGTCGAGACCATGGTGAGGGACTTTTCAAAGTAAGTCCTTGAAATGAGTCCATGCTTTTGATAGAGATTCTCCACGCTGTTGTTGGAAAATCAGGATATCATTGCGGAGTTTTGCGGTCCTACCCAGTGGAAAGAGTTGAGCAAGGAAACGAGTAGTAAGATCCTCCCATGTAGTGATGGATCCTGCTAGAAGACGTTCAAGCCAATTGCTAGCTTGATCGTGAAGGGAAAATTGAAATAAACGCAGGCGCGTTCTTTCCCTATTTTTACCGTCAAGCTCAAGTGAGTCCACAAGTTTTAAGAAATCCTTGAGGTGTTGGTTTGGATCCTCAAACCAAAGTCCGTGGAATGAGCATCCGCATTGCACCAACCGGATGGTGTCGGATCAAAGAGGTACCACGTTGTTCCCTACGGGGAGCTCAATGGTATACCTGTAGCCCTCGTGGCTAGGTTTGGAGTAGTCTCCAAGAGTACGGATAGGATTCTCTTCTCCCATGGTGGTTGATGAGAATGGATTACGAAAAAATTAACACAAAGAAAAGATAGACTACGAGAAAGCTAATATGTGGAAATTAAATTCTCACTTGAAAGGATTCAAGCAAGTAGAACTAAGCTAAACTATGATCAAAACCTAACTATTCCTCGCGCAGCGACGCCAAAAACTTGATGCGGTTGTCGTAAGGGACTTCTACAAGAAGTTTTACAACTCCTTAGGCAAAGTACCTAACCGTTGTAGTAGTAGTATAGGCAAGACTCGGGAGTAGTTATCATTCTCTAGGGGAATAGATTGGGAAGGCTTAATCACGGTCTAATAGAATTCTAGGGGTTGAGAGAAGATTACTTTTTTGTATTTTTATATTTATAAGAAAGCAGGTAAATCATATGTTTGAGAGGTTTGGTTGGTTTTAGCTATTAAACAAAATAATAAACTACGCTAATGGTGATAATAATATAATAAAAATATTGTATTCATGTAATCATGTATTACTCCTTAGATTGCTTCTCCTAGTGTTGTTGCATTGGTACACTTGTGATGATCTATGTAATTATTTCCTAAGTCATGAACAGATTACACGAACCTGCCGTCTACTTAATATTCCGTTGAGGCAATGCACAAGTAAGGTAGTATGAAGACTATTACAAGGCCCCCAAGAGTATATTAAATGCATTTGAAATATATTAGGAGTGGATCAACCATATAAGAGGCAAGGTAGTATGAAGACTATTACCCAATGGTTTCCTTTCTACACAATCATGTTTCCATAAACATATCCACAACGATACAAACAAAAGCTGGTTTTCTAAAGCCTAACATGCATATTCATCACAAGAAGCAACACCACTAAGATCTAGATTCTAGGTTTCATACAATCATAAATGCGCACAATAAGGAGTTTAGCCAAGCATGTTAAAGATAAAGTAAGAACAATAAATAATCAAACAACAAGACATATTGAATAATTAAGATAATCTTACTTGATTAAAACATGAATTGAAGGAGTTACAATAGGGGGTTGAAGCCCTAAAATCGTCCTAATAGGCTGCCAAACGAACTAGGGTTCGTCTCCCTTTTTTACTTTAAAGTTACACACTTAAAACCCTAATTTTGGGTTTGTATATATAGATAAATCGCTGAGATGGCATCGCATTTTAATCATGATGCCATCATGAAAGAGAATATTCTAGATCTTAGGTTGGGTCGTGCGAGCTGACGCCGTCGTGAATTCTTGTGACACCGTCGTGGGATGAATTGTGACGGTGTCACGTGTATCTTGTGACGCCGTCTCCAGCCGCTGAGAATATAATCTTGAGAGATATTGGTGTAGGTCCGTAGTCTCGTCCGTTTCTTCTCCAAATGAGCCAAAGTCACGTTTATTTCCTCCAAATGCCTTCCAAATGCTAAATACATGAAAAGGAACGATTAAGTACCTATTTTGGGCATAAATGCACGATTTAAAAGGTTAAGTCCTCGAAAAAGTGTATAAAATAACACCTCATCAGTCGTTGATCGAAGGATTGGTCGAATGTTGTGACTGAAAGAAAAAAATTTGGATAAAGCCAATGTGCTATATTTTATGAAGATGAAGGGAGAAGAAGAAAATGAGTGTATCGATTAGCCAATGTGGTAAGACGTGATATAAGAAAAATAATAATAATATGCATCATCATTTAAAATTCATATGGAAAGTGGAATGTGGTAGCTAGCGTCACATGGTTTGTAGACTTTCGACTTTATGTTATTGGTTACACACCTCATCATATATACATTCTCATGCCTTATCCATTCCTACTAAACCCGAAGCTAACCGATACAAGCCGACAAATGCTTCTTTTGATATGTACACTTGGTGCTCACGCCTCATCAGTTTTGTTTTGTTTCTCAGTTTTGTTTTGTTTCTTGTACAAGCTTAGGTAACAATTTAGTCACGACTGAGCTATGAGTGTTTATTTCACTTTCTTACTCACAAAATGGGAAATGAGTGATGAATAAATTATACTTCAATCCTTTTTGTGAGGTGCTATAAATGTAAATCAAACAACTTATTTTTCACCAATAACAGCAAATAACTATGAGTTCTACTAATCGCGTACTTGTACTTCGTATACATGCATCAAATTTTTCTAATCATTGTCATGTACATGTGGAATTTATTGTTTTCTTTAATTCTAACTAAGCTTAGGACAACAAAAGGTTAAGTGTGGGGGGATTTGATAATTTTCCATATTGTACATCTATTTGTAGGTCGCGTATTCGTGCTTTTGTATGTGTGATTTGTTTTTTATTCTTAATTGGTTATTGTTTACTAATCATATCAAAAGTGTATATGAAAGTCTACGTGTAGCCAAATACGGGAAAAGGAAGAAAAGACGAGTAAAAGAGATGTTATACAAGTACGAAGAATCCCGCATCAAGAATCAAGCTCGGGAAGCATTTCAAGTATAAAAAGAGCAAATGCTGCAAGCTTCCAAGCCTCATGATAAAGAACAAGTCGAGTTTGATTGAAGAACAAAGACCCACGGTCGAGAAATATGAAAACGAGAAGCTAAATCAAGAAAAAGACAATAATAATGAAGCTAGAATGAATCCAGACGAAAGGCTCCTCTTCCAGGTCGTTTTGACCAAAAGTTACTCAAAAGTGAATCCAGACTAATGACCTGAGCTCGCAGCCTATTTGACCCGAAGCTGAAACTGCATCCAGCCGCCCAACCTAGCCATCCAGACAATTGGCTGGATGGTTTTTTGATTTTACAAGTTTTATTTAAGGCTCCAAGAAGGATCAAGACCCTTCTAGAATGATTAAATCCTAAAAATTAACAAGCCTTAGTCCCCAAGCATATCATTTAATACCCCAAAGGTTTGTTACTAGTATAAATAAAGGTCATTAGGTTATGATAAAAAACGCTACTTCCATCATTTTCTCTCTTAATCATTACTAGATCTCACCACTCTCTTTCAAAGCCAAAACCCTAACTAAATTTGCATGATTTCTTAGATGCAAGAAAGCATCATTTTAAGGTCAAGAACATTAAAGAACCATCACCAATCTTTAATGCATCAAAGCCTCATCTTTTGTAATCTTATTACAATCTTTTTAAGACCTTTAATTATGTTTTCTAGTACTAAAAATTCTGAATTTATGTCTTTGTTTGCCATGAAAGGCTAGTGCCTTTATGCACTTAATTGGATAATGTTTGTGTTATGAAGATTTGCTTTTGATTGAGATAATATGTTTTGATTCAATTTTAAGCTAGTTCTAAGATCCGTCTATGTTTATGTTTCGTAGTGACATTGTTTTATCAAATCAGATTGGTTGTTAAGAGTTTCATAGGTCGAAAGAGTTATTGTTAACACTCAATTGTCGCCTTTTGTCTATTATTGGCTACCTTTTGTATTGACCATTTCTTAAGCGATTTGATCTAACAAGAAACATAATTGTGGGTGTTAACATGTTTGTGAAACAAACCGCAAATCAAACTTTTTAAAATTGGATTGGTCTTGAATTGAGTGATTAAACCTAAAGCTTGTTTTTATAATTTTAGATCTTGACGAAGATCAAGAGTCTTAAAAACAATAGATTATATCACCCTCTAACTATCACAATCATTTATATCAAAGTGTTAATCACAATCTTGCAAATCGGATTATCCAAACTAGTCCAATCAGGTGTCGTTCTAATCCATTGAATATTCGTTTTATTATTATTTGCTTGTTCGTTTGCTAAGTACTAAACCTCTCTTCGAAAAACAATTAAAATCCCCACGAACGATCCCGGCTTACCATTCAAACCTCTTGCTATTACGGACGAGTACACTTGCTCGTGCGTGTCGGCAAGAAGCTTGGTAACCGTGCTATAAATTTAAAACTTGCACACATCGTGACACATCAAAACCCGCATTCACAATTACTGAAATAATGTTAAACAAGCCCTTCAATGTGCAATTACGAAAAAATAACAACACTTGCAAATTTAACACTTAAATAAAATTTACAAAAATATATACAATATTGTGTTTTATTAGTATTGTTTTGTTTAAGTAAAAACAATTTTAAAACTATACAATAAAGGCGTGTTTGTTTGTTGGGTTTTGAGGCCCATATATAACTTTAACTTTTAAAAACGTTGTTTAGTTGTTTTTCAAAAGAAAGTTTGTGGGGTTAAGACCCAATAGTATATACTCTTTATAATCTCTTCAAAAAGATGAGTTTACCCACTTTAAATGGGTCTCATTGCATGCATTTAAATAATATATAAATATTATAATATAATAAATCTTTATTTTAATCATTCATAAATAATTTAAAATAATATTTTTATTTAAATATAATATTTTCTTTTACCTAATTAAATCCAAATAGCAATCATATATCCATATTCAAATCATAATTCTAATCTTAATTTTAAACTCATTTACAAACCAAGCGGGCTAAAAAAGGATACGATAGACGAACATAAACACATATATGATTATAAACGAAAAAATAAACGGACGTTCACGAACATAAATGAACAGACATTGCTTTTGTTAATGCTTGTTCATTTAAATAAACGAACATAAAATGTTGTTTGTGTTCGTTCATCTAAAAAAACCAACATAAATAAACTTTTTACCGAACGATTCTCAAACATCGAGAGTGATGGGATGAACGTAAATCATTGAGGCGCAAGTGGCCAAAACCAAAAGTGATCGCATTATGGGTCCACTAATAGCCATCGGCCAAAAGAAAATGACAAAACATTTCAACTTTTTCTAAACAAAATTATTACAACTATTTTTTTACTATAGTTTGCTGAATATACGACTATAAAATGTTAAATTATACAAGTGTCTAAAGTCTTCAAGACATGAGAGAGACAACCATTCTTATTTTTTTTAGAGCACAAGATATGGTAACACCATTAACACCGCCACATCAGCGTCACATCAGCTTTAACATCATAACACCGACACCCTACCTAGGTAACCATAACACTATTAACATCACTTTTTTAGGACCTACCATTTTTTTTCTTTTCTATTTTTTTTAACCAAAATAAATACTTAATTATCAAAAAAAATACAAATTATAATTTAAAAAAACAAAAAAAAATATAAAAAAATGGCTGGCTCACCACATCTCCTTTCTTCTTCTACTTCTTTATTTCTCTATTTCGTCTGTCACACTCAAAAACACACACACACATACATACACTACACACACTTAATAACACACACACAAACACACACATAACACAAACATATACCCATTTATTAAAAGAGAAAAAAAGGAATAAAATACCTTCAACGCGCGTTGGTGGCTCAATGCGAAGGCCAACGTCGTAGGGCAACGCCAAGCAGCGGTGTGGTAACGCCGGCAACGGCGAAGCCACGTAGGCTCAACGCCGAGCACGACGTTACCTTACCCCGTGCTCTTAAGTGTTCAAAATAAAATGCTAATTTTAATAGCATTTACAAGTAACTATTATTTTTACTTATTAATTATAACTATATAATTATATTATTAGACGTTTAATTGAAACAAACAGTTACTGCCTTTCACGATTGCTTACTGCTTATTATTGCAGTTTGCTACAGTTATATATCTTAACCAAAAATACTCTAAGGTGCCGTTTGGTTCGTAAATTTAAAATTCCGGAATTCTAAATTATAGGAAATTTTAATTCTTGACAATTTAAAATTTCGGAATTTAAAATACCTTCGCATGCTTGGTTGACAAAAATTCATAATATTTTGAAGAGTAAATTGCAAAAATGGTCCTTGTGGTTTGGCCAAATTGCAGATTTGGTCCGTCGAATTTCAAAATTGCAAAAACAGTCCGTATTTTGAAGGTTTGGTTTCACTTTTGGTCTTTGGTCGACCTAAAATGACTAAAATACCCTTATGTTCTTTTACAAAAACCGTCCGTTAAGAGGGGTATTTTAGTCATTTAAGGTCGACCAAGGACCAAAAGTGGAACCAAATCTTCAAAATACGGACTGTTTTTACAATTTGAAAATTCGACGGACCAAATCTGCAATTTGGTCAAACCACAAGGACCATTTTTGCAATTGACGCTATTTTGAATTATTGCAACTTTTTTAGGGAATGACGGATAGGGTGTCAAAAACCTGACCCGACCCGGCCCCGAACCCGAGTATGCCTATTCGGACCGGGTTACTCGGATCAAAAATTTTATTCGGGTTATTTAGGTCAACCCGAGTAACGCGAATACCAAATGGGGTAAGGTATCGAGTTGAAAATTTTTGGTAACTCAGATTCGGGTCGACTCGATTGACCCGAATAAATAAAATTTTATTTTTTTAATATAAATTTTCTATTTAAACGAGTACAAAATAAGCAAGTTTATTACATTTTACTCATATTCGGGCTGACCCAAACCCGAATGAACCCGACCCGAGTTGACCCGACCTGAATTTACCCGAACCCGATTAAATAGGGTCGGGTTTGAGGTATGAACTTTATTACTTTGACTCGAATTTGACCCGACCCGAATCGACACGAACACAACCAACCCGACTAACACCCCTAATAACGAATTTCCTTTGATTTAAAAAAACAACAAAAACAATAAAAAATAAAAAAAACAACAAGAAAAAAAATTATAAGAAAATGTTTTGAACTAAATTAAAGTTTCTCACTTTTGAAGGCATTTTAAAATTCCTCATTTTAACAATTGATAAAAAATAAAATTTCTTCAACCAAACGCACATATAGTTGAAAGAAAAAAATGTACCATGGGGCCACCTTTTTTGGGGGTTGAATCCCACTAATCGTCTCAACTAATGCGTCATGATCGACAAGTCCACTCACTTCGTCCTCTAAACAGTAAACCCGTGAAGGATGTGTTGTGTTATTAGTATCCCGGCTCATCATATTTTGTATTTTTCACAACCTCTGTTTCTTTTTTGTCTTTCTGTATATAGTACAACACAATATTTTTATGAGTTTTTGTTCCGTATTATTTGTCAGTTTACTACTTTAGACTTATCAAACTTTACATTTTTCTTTTCGCATTTTTCGTTTCACAGTTTTATAACAAAAATAAAATTAAAAAATAAAATAGCTAAAAAGTAGAGGGAGTTTTACTATCATATAACCTGATAAATTTTGGAAAAAATTAGAAAGAAATATACAAACTTTTTTTATTTGAAAATGTAAATTTGACTAGAGATTCTCGAGTCTCAACTATGCACATTCCAAGATATATGTACTCCAAAAATGGGATTTCCGTACACAAATATATAGCTTAACGAGCAATGATTCAGGTCTTTGAGCGAATGCCAAAACCCAAATGTAAAAGGTTCGGCCTCTCTTAAGATAGATTTAATGTTTTAAAACCGGGTTGATTTGGTCGGTTGAACCGATTGATTTGTGAACCGGCTTGAAGACCAGGTCGGATGTGATAAGGTTTTCGCTTTTTAAGAACTGGATTGAACAGTCGGTTTTTCGTTAACCCGGATTGATCCGGTTTGATAAACCAGGCCGGATCATTATTTAAAAAAAAAAAAAAAATCTAACTAGATCTTTTTTTTCCATAAATGTTTTTAAGTTTAATTGACAAACTAAAGCGATGATGAATAATGTTGACCACTGATCAACTCTGTTAGACCGATGTTGACAACTAATATTGTTTTATGATAGTCTATTACAACTTGGAAACATAAGTTAATTATTTTTTCAAATCTTTGCTATAATTTTATAAATATACCTATAATTAAAGTTAATAAATAAAGACTTAATATCTTTCACCAGTTCAATTAAACGTAAGATAACTTATGAGATCACGCAACACTGCATATTAAATATATGAAAAATTATATATGTATAGAACCGGTTTCACTCGGCGGTTCAACTGGTTGAATCGGTGAGCCAGCTACTAAATCGAATCAATTAAAAAATCGAGTTTTAAAACATTGGATAGATCAAATCTACTATTTTTTGGCAAAACAAAGTGATAAACATTAAAACTATTGTTGTACATTATACAAACTTAACAAAAGGTGGGCGCCGGGTCAGCCCGTTTGAGACCCTGCCCCGATCCGAAGGGTTTGCTTCCGGATTTCGACCCGCTCCAAACCGACCCGGGAGGTTTTCTCCCTTTGTTTAACCCGATGTACCTTATCCATTCAGGTTGTACCCACTCCTTATACCCACTCCCTCGGGTTATACCCACTCCTTATACTCACTCCGTATCTTTCTCAGATAATTCCCACTAACATTGTCGCTCATTAATTTCTCACTAACAATGGAGTTGTTTTGCACGAATGCCAGGTGTAAAGTGTACGTGTCTATTACCATATCTATAGCACATTCCCATTCCTAGATCTATTATCACATACCCCTAGATCATATTCATTGACAAAAATCTTGGGGGTTTTGCGGGTTTCGTTGTGGTGATGGTTGTGGATTGATGATATTGCTGGAAATTTGTTATTGTCTTGTAGGGTTAGCAAACCCTAGCAATTTGTAGGTAAATCGCACATCATCGTTTTTTGACGATGGTGATTATAGTTGGTATTGTTGGGTGTTTGCTAAGCCACAAACCGCCTGCCCATAATTCTCTTCGATGTCGTCGATCTCTCCGTTATCGCCAATCATGGTGTGTCGCGTTGGTGATCGGTTGTTGAGCTTAGGTGGGTTGTTTTGTTTTCTAGGTGTTCTAATTTGTTACAATTACCATATTTATACCAATTATTTCATTGGTATGTGATGATTTGTGGTGTTTTTAGCATCGGTTACATATCTTGATATAGCTTTAAATCGTAAGTGATTCAACATTTTGCTTTAAATTTTACGCAATGTATTAACTCAAGTAACTGATTTTGCGGCAATGCATGTCATTTTATTACGTGATATTGTTAAGTGGCCTTCATTATAAGATCTGAGTTCTTCGAAAAATTTAAAATTGTATATAGAGAATTAGCCTATGGGTATGTTTTGTTATGCATAAAAATGTGATCTTCATTCGTGATTATGAATTATTTCTTTGAAGGCTATATGGACATGGGAAAAACTTTTGTTTAGCATTTCCGGAAAGACCGCATATTTGTTTGTTTACCAGGTTTAGCGAAACTGTTGGGCCGGGAGACGACAACCTCTTATGCATATTATATGAACATGATGACCGTGATGTGCACTTATATTTTGTGTATTGTTGCTGAGATTGTTGTTGTTTCTGCTTAAAATTGCACTTTATAGTTCAGGGTTTCTTATACTCTTGGCTCATTGATGTGCGGTTGTAAAAACACTAGTTTTACAACTCCTTAGGCAGAGCACCTAACCGTCGTAGTGTAGTAAAACAAGACTCGGGGATTGTTATCGTTCTCTAGAGGAATAGGTTGGGAAGGCTCGAACAAAATTTAACAAATGTCTAAAGGGTTAAAAGAATATTCTTTTTGTATTTTTATATTTTTATAAAAGCAGGTAAAAATTATTGGTTTGAGAGATTGGTTTGGTTTTAATTAATTAAACTAAAAATAATTCTAAACTATTTTGGTGATAACTATATGATAACGAACGTATTTACTTACTACTCCCTAGTTTGCTTCTCCTAATTCCGTTGCTTTGTCACACTTGTAATGATCTGTGTAAATATTTCCTAAGTTATGAACGAATTACACGAACCCGCCGTCTACGTAATATCCCTTTAAGGCAACGCACAAGTAAGGAAGTGTGAAGACTATTACAAGGCCCCTTAGAGTACATTACATGAATTTAAAACACTTAAGAAGGATCAACCATATTAGGGGTAAGGTAGTATGAAGACTGTTATCGATGGTATCTTTTTCTACACACTCGCGTTTCCCTAGACATCTATGACAATTTAATATCTTATGGCTAGTTTTCTAAAGTGTAACGCGCACATCCATCACAAGAAGACACATTAAAAGGATCTACAAACTAAGTTTTATGCAATCATAAGTAAATACTAAAGGGATATAGCCTAGCATGTTAAAAGGAAGTGAAGAACAATAATCAATCATGCAACACATAGACATATTGAGTGATAAAAGATAAGAGATCTCACTTGATTTAAACATGTAATTAAGGTTGTTACAAAGGGGTTTTGATACCCTAAAAACGCCTTAAAGAGCAGCTATAATTGTATTCTAATATTAGGGTTCGTTTCCCAAAAGTTACACATTTCAAAACCCTAAAATGAGTTTGTATATATATAGGAAACAAGCCGCGACGGCGTCGCAAGTTTTCTGACGCCGTCGCTCCGCCGAATCTTCTACGGTTTCTATTAAGGCGGTTACATTCTGACGCCGTCTTGGAAATCCTGACGCCGTCTCTTGTATGATATGACGCCATTGGTAGAAATCGCGACGCCGTCTCCAGGCACTATACGGAATTCTTCAAGAGACTTTGGTGTAGAGTCGTAGTATTGTCCGTTTCTTCTCCAAATGAGCCCAAGTCGCGTGTATTTCATCCAAAAGCCATCCAAGTTCTAAAAACACAAAAGTTATATACTAGCACCTCACATAAGTGTTTAGATTCTCTCTTTCTCTCAGGTGTATAATAAATTATAACAGTATAGGAAACGGGAAAATAACACTCATTACCTGTCGTAGCATATAAATTACCATATGCTTGGTAAAGGATCAAACCTCCGCCACTAGGCGTAAGTACTAAAAATTACTACCAAAGAGGTCTTTAAGGGTTGTGGGGTGTAAGTGTATGATAACAATAATGGAAACAGAAACGAATGGGAAATATTTGGGGGTGACTTTTTGGGTGAATTTGGGGTGAAGTGGTGAGTTAATTATATATAAGAATACACCTTGATTGGTTGCTAAGCCAAAGACTCGGACAAAGATATACAATACTCTACAAAACTCTACATCAAACTCTTTTCTTTTTCTTTTCTGTTTTTTAATAATAATGCGTCACTTGGGGTTTATAAATATACCCCTACACTTGAGCTTTTGATACTCAATACATAAGCTAACTAATGACCTGAATTAAAGTGGATCAACATAACATGGAGACTATCGAACAAATATAGGGGGTAATGACTTAACTTCTCTTCCCCATTCTTCCACAAAATAAATACTACCATGAATCTCAATCGTCCCAAAAATGTATTTGCAAGGATAAGGACTTAGCAACCGTGTACTCAAATAATTAATTTGGGTTAAAACAATAATGTACTAAAAGCGAGTACATACAAGGTAGGCTAAGGCAATTTGGGTCTAACGATTGGTTAAGGGTTTAACAATGCTCTTCATTAATAATCTAGATTCGACCAGAAAATTACGAGAACCGTGAAAAGGATAGGCTCAGAGGGGTGTACCACTAAAAATGAGTCCATGGCAAGGGTGTGGGACAACTATATGATCGAGGTGACCATACTAACAAATGCAGGTCTAAAACATGGGTTAATCCTAGTGCCTCTTATCATTTAACAAATCCTAATACTCACTATGCGATCTCGGGATGCATTACAAAAACAAGTTCTAGAATTTAATATACTACCGGTACACTCATATAATTTTAAACTGATACCAATGCTCCAGAAAAGGCGATAAAATCACATATTCACACCCATAATGATGGAATAGATACATATGATTGCTCGATCCTTAAATCAAGAAGGCTAAAGGTAAAATTATCTTAGGTATCAAAAATGGATACCCGAATTCTTAAAGATCTATAGGCGAACCTCACATTTTTTGGGTGGAATTTTGAGGGTTCTTTTGTGCTAGTCACATAAATTCCTATCCATGAGACGCGATTAATACTCAGTTTTCGTCGGTATGTCTCATAAATTTTTTTAAATTTGGGTCAAAATTACCTTCTACGCTATGTTTCGATATATTACTCATCATTTTAAGGAACACGCAAATGACAATTGAGGGAATAGTTTCTAAGGCTTATTTCCCCCTACACTTAAGTTGAACATTATCCTCAATGTTCTTAAAAGTACCCGTAAACTAATAAAGACAAAATAAAAAAAGACAAAAGAATCTAGTACTCCCTTAGTTTGCTCAATAATGGAGAAGAAATTTATGATCCCGGCTAAATCGTCATCCAAGACTCGTCCATATGAAACTTCTTAAGAATTCCCAAGCTTCTTCTCATCAAATATAACCTGTAAATCAAAGACAAAGACAACTACACCTTGCGTAAAATCGGCGGGATAATGATATATATGATAAAACTTTTAGGTTTGACTCTATAAAAGCAGTAAAGATAGGATGAATGTGTTGATGTAAGCATAGGTTTTTAAGAAAATTACAAATTCTGGAAATTGTACAAAATAGATTTTTCAAAAATAATAGAAATTTCGAATTTTCACAAGTCTGGAGGCGTGACGCCGTCAGGAAATATCCTTACGCCGTC
Organism: Tanacetum coccineum; assembly: GCA_026074375.1. NCBI lineage: Eukaryota > Viridiplantae > Streptophyta > Magnoliopsida > Asterales > Asteraceae > Tanacetum > Tanacetum coccineum. The sequence continues at coordinate 53,682 of BQNB010027858.1, forward strand.
TCCAGACACTGTGAAAATTTCACATTCGTTTTCTTGGAAAAAATTTCTGCACGCAATTCTATTAGTTATTTCCTGTAAAAAGTATTGCATAAAGCCTGAGATTAATCATCACAATCATATGACACAAGACTAATACAAGACGCGAATTAGTTTAAATAATTTATTTAATATGTTCGATATGGTTCTTTTAAACCAGATATTTTCCCCTATACTTATTTTATGCAAAACACATTTGATTGTAATTAAGACGAAGTTAAAGACAAAACAAAGCATGATCACATAATTTAAACATATTAAAACAAATGATAAAGAATTAAAACACACAGGACACTCCTAAAACGCATGAAATTTAAAAGAAATTGGGTTGCCTCCTAACAAGTGCTTTTGTTTATTTAACGAGTCTTGTAGCTAGACTCAGAGTCACACGTCCTAAATATCATGAAAATGGTCCAAGTCTATGATCTCGCCTAGACTCTCTTTTTGGGATAGTTTTCTAGTAGTGGAATTGTTTGAAAAATCTTTTTGAACTTCTCACCATCGGGGTCAATCAATTCGATCATAACATGCCACACACCATCTCCACTTTTTTGGTGGTCTATTCCAGTTAATTGGGTTTTCTATCAAGTCCTTCGATTCCCACATATTTCCTTTAAGGTTAACGGGTAAGGCTCCTAAGAACTTTACTATTCTTCTAAGCACAAGGACGTCCTTAAAGGGGTTTAGTTTGGCATCTCTAGCTATTTCCCATTCTCCAGGCAGATGGCAGTCCATGAAGTCTTTTTTTAACATAATAAGGGGGTGGGCGCCGATGCCATCCAAACTGGATCGTGGTTTATATAACTCTCTTTTACTTAGGGTTGTCCAATAAGGCACTTCCTCTTCTCCGAGGTCAGTTTCCTTTACTCTAAATATAGACCTGGTGATTCCTTCTCCCACCGATATTTTGGCTTTTTTACAATCTATCACGACATTAGCGGTCACTAAGAATCCTCTTCCTACCAGCAAAGGGGTTGCAGGGTCCTTTTCCATGTCTATTATATAGAAGTCGTCTAAGAGTTTTAACCTTTCTATGTGGACTTCTACATTCTTGACGATTCCTACGGGATAAAACTTAGTTCCGTCTACTAATCCAAAAACATGGCCAGTCTCTTCTAACAATCCAAGTTTTAGCTTTTGAAGAGGTATAATTTGATTAAGTTCACACAGGACCCTAAATCGGCTAAGGTATCAAAAGGCTTGGATTCCCCAAGTCTACAAGGTAGAGTGAATAATCCTGGGTCTTTCATTCTCTTAGGCATTTCACCTTGGATGAACGCGGACCAATTTTTGCCTAACTCTAATCGCTCCACGTACTTGTCCACGATTGCATTGTACATTGGAGCATGAGCTAGAACTTCAAGAACCGGTAAGTTAAGATTCAAAATTTTAAACTCATCTTCTAAAGTTTGTTTGGGCTATTTTGTTTGTTTTGTTCCAATTTAATGACCATTTTTGACTGAACCTTTTGAGAATGGTTTGCTTCCTTAGAACACGCTTTGATAGCATTTATCAATTTGAGGGGATAGGATGAGCATTGGGGATCTTCCGCTGGGTAAGAACGAGTAGAAAAAACTGGAGAGGTGGAATTAACATTAAATTTTAGGTTCTTAACCGTGTCACTTGGAAGTGCTCCTGTTATTCGATCATTGATAGCCTTCAAGACTGTGTTAATTTTGTTGGTCATCTCGCCTTGTTGTTGTTTGAAATTGGTTTCAAACTTAGATAATCTAGCATCTTGAGATGCCATAAAGTTAGACACCAATCCTTCAAGATTTGAAATTTTTTGAGGATTATTGTTGAAGGAGCGGTTCAAGAATGAACCGTTGTGTGAAGTCCCAATGAACATATCTTCTAGCCTGTTAAAGCTTAGTTAACTTGGATAAATCCAAACTAACTATATGAAAAACTATGATTGTGAATACTACAAGTTATGCAGAATCTAACTTGTAATACAAAGAAGAACAAAGAATACTAAACACTTTAGATATATTGATTGCAAATATTCTGCCTACGTTACAGAATAACTAACTATGAATTGATTAATTGAGATACAATTCTAACTATGCCGTAGGGTTTCTTTTATACACTAAGGAAACCCTAATGGGCTTACAAAACGCATATAATGATAATGCATATCTATTCCTAATATATCTCATGCATATCACTTTAGCAGTACTAACTATATAATACTAACAGTACTAACTATACTGACAGTACTAACAATGTACTAATAGTACTAACTAATATAACTAGCAGTACTAACTACTTAGTCTATTTCTTCATTCTTTAGCAGTAGTATCAATCTTGAACCAGTAGTAGTACTGGCAGTAGTAGCTCAAAATTCCTAACAATCCTCCTCTAAACTTGATATTTACTTGTCAATCATCAAGTTTCTTCAACTTAAGCATCTTGGTCATTAGGAGCATGTACCCGAACATTTTACTACTCTTCAAGCATTGATTTGATGAACTTGATAAGCTCAAATGCAATAGTACTTTCTTTTTCAGCTTCTAATTGCAAGTTCAGCATCTTCTCCAATAAATCCTTGATCAGTGGGTACGTTTTCTCTACTAGCATATTAATCTCCATAGGTGTACCATCCATAAACAGAGTGTGAACTCCACAACTTTCACATAACTTCCATTTCAGCAATTTCCAATCCAGTTGATTCATCCATAGTTTATCTTTTTCATCTAGGTCAAATAACATCCTTAGATCTCCCCAAAGCAACAAATCATGTCCTTCAAGAGGATGATCTTGAAACCTTTCCTGAACTAACCTGTATAGGTCATTCAAGTCTTGCCTGTCAAGTCTTCTTAAGAAGGCTTGCATGTCTCCATGATAGCTTGAACTTCCATCAGCTCTGGTTAATTTGTAAACATACATGTCTTTTGCATCCACATTTCCCAGCAACTTATATTCCCAATTCATAATAGGAAATCTTCTGGATAGTGGTTCATAGTTCACTTCACTGTCATCACCAGAAATTATCTTTAAGCTTAACCTGAGTTCTTCCTTCTCCTTCTCATACTCTGCTGCTTCTTCTTCTGTAACATTCTTTACAGATTTCATTACTTTTGGTTTCTTGGGTGACTTCTGTGTTGCATATGATCCTGCAACTCTTTTCAATCTTTTACCTGACTTCTGAGCTTCTTTCTCTGAATCCATTGGTATAAAATCTTGATTCCTCTTTTGCTGTCTTTCATACAACTCATGGATTTCTTCATAAGTCTTTCCTTTCAGCTGACTGTGTTTGTAACCACCTGTGTTCTTTAGATAAGTCATCATAAGATTCCTCAACTGTGTTTTAGTAGGTGGTTTACTTCTGATCTCTGCAGCCCTTTGAGCAGCTCTAAACTTCCTTTGTGCTGCTATTGTCTCTACCAAAAATTGTGCTCTTTCTTCAATGGTAAACTGCTCTCTCTCTCTCTCTCTCTCTCTCTCTCTCTTCCTCTCTCTCTCTCTCTCTCTCTCTCTCTCTCTCTCTCTCTCTCTCT
>BQNB010027859.1:0-53765 GCA_026074375.1 Tanacetum coccineum
GCTAACAATCTCCCCCGAAGTGAGGTCTTGAACACGGGAATGAGCTTCCTTTATTGACTTAATAAAATTGAGGCTAACAAAATCCTTAAATTCATCTTCTAAAGTTCGTTCGGGTTCTTTTGGTTTTGGTCTTCCAATTTCATTGATCGTTAGTGTTTTAACTTGTGGTTGGTCTTTTTGAAAATTATTTGTTTGTTTGGAACATGTTTTAATAGCATTGATCGAATTGAGGGGATGGGATAAGCTTTAGTGGTCTTCCATTGGGTAAGAATGAGCAAACGAAACCGAAGAGGTATGTAATTTCGGGTTCTTAACCATATCACTTAGGAGTGCTCCCGTCATTCGATCATTGATGGCCTTCAAGAATGTGTCAATTTTATTAGTCATCTTGCTTTGTTGCTATTTGAAATCGGCTTTAAACTTAGACAATCTAGCGTCTTGAGATGCCATAAAATTGGACACCAATCCTTCAAGATTTGATTGATTATTGAAATTTTAAGGATTGTTGTTGAAGGGACGATTTGGGAATGAACCATTGGGTTAAAAACGATTAGGTGGGTTTGAAAAATTGTTTTAGGATTTTTGAGGTTGCCTCCACCTAAGGTTTGGGTGACTTTTCCATGACGGATTATAGGTATCACCAAGATTATTTTGCTCGGGTTTGAAAGTGAACCACTTGCCTCTCGCTTCGTCAGTATGCAAGGATGCATAATCGAATAAAGCTTGCTCAGGATTTTCCATGCAATATTGAGTGTCTTGAGGACCACTACAAATCTCACTTGAAGAAGCGATCTTGTTTACTTGAACGGGTGATTTAGTAGCAAGGTGAGCTTCCATCAAGCGTTGGACTTAATTTTCAAGCTCAATGAGACGACGGTCGAATGTACTTAGGACTTCTTGAGGAAAATAGATTGCCTTGACCGGTTTAGCAGAGTCTCTTGGGTCATTCCAACTTTCGTTGTCATAGAGGGTGAGGTCCTCTAATAGTGCCCAGGATTCTTCGGTGTTATTGTCATGTAGCTTACCATCTGCCGATTGATCGATGGTTCGCCTTGTGGCAGGATTGACATGGTCATAAAAGATTTGGACTTGGAGCCAAAGATCAATGCCATGATGAGGGACTTTTTGAAGTAAGTTCTTGAAATGAGCCCATGCTTCAAAAATATATTCACCTTGATGTTGTTGGAACATCAAGATGTCATTACGGAGTTTAGTTGTCCTTCCTGATGGAAAGAATTGAGCAAGGAAACGGGTAGTGAGATCCTCCCAAGTGGAGATGGATCTCACGGGAAGACGTTCAAGCCAATTGCTAGCTTGATCGCGAAGGGAAAATTAAAATAAAGGCTGGCGCGTCCTTTCCTTATTTTCAACATTAAGGTCAAGAGAGTCTACAATTTTAAGAAAATCCTTAAGGTGTTGATTTGGGCCTTCGGAATTAAGTCCGTGGAATGAACATTCGTTTTGCACCAACCGGATGGTGTCGGATTAAAGAGGCACCATATTGTTCCCATCGGGGAGCTCAATGGTGTTTCAATAGCCCTTGATGTGCTGTCGTGTAGGGTCAATTATTTGATTATCAAGTTTTAAATTTATGTTTAGCTGAAAACCTAAAACAACACTTTAACGAGCAGTGTACCCGGTCAAGATGGAGTTTCGCGATAAGTAGGGTGTTGAACACTAAGAGTGAAACATTAATCCTATATTCTATCAGTATTTTAATTAGTTCTAATTAGTCTATTTACTGGTTAAACCTATGCTATATAGGATGTCTAATGATATGGGGGGTTTTCAGCCTGAGAGACTGGCACAGGTTTGGTGATGACAAATATCAGTTCAATAAACAATAAACACAAAAGAAGAAGATTAGAAGATAAAAAAGCGGTACAAGCCAAATGATAGAAAATTGTATTAGCCATATTAAATCCGGTTCAATGTTGGTTTATTTGTTTTAGTGCAATGATTTACTTATCTCGAAGCGGCATATCATTCTTAAGACTTAGGCGGGGAATCATCCTAAGACCTAGACACGATTAATCCTGTCACAATTAACGCATCCGCATAAAGCATCCTTTAGTTTAATTATAATCTATCTTAGGGAAACAAAGCAGTGGTGATCCTGTTAAAACCCTAGCCTAATGGGACTTTACCCGCTTATTGTTTGACGGTGTTTTATATACTAGTAGTCCACTATTCAAATCTTTATCAGTTAATTAAGAGTATGATTGCTGAAACATAAACGGGTCACCTACCGGTCCAACTAAGCTTATAATTCAAAGACAAAGACAGAACGTTATTTGTGATTCTAATGGTCCAGTAATATAATACACGATATGGAGAGTTATCTTGGTATCTAGATTACTTTTTAGGTATCACTAGACCCAGTTGAATGATAGGTCGCATATTCAAACACATAGACAAGTATGAGGTGATAAACATAATTAAACAATCAACGATTAATTAAGAAATCGATTTTAAAACAAACCAAACATTAAACTTTCATTAAGATGGCTAATACCCGAGGGTATTAGCCCATAACCATTGTAATTATACAAGCGTAATCAAACAATTAAAATCAAACGATTAAGAGAGTAAAAATTACACGATGTCTTCTATAGAGTAGTGATCAATGATTGACCTTGATGGCTGATCTTCTCTTCTAAAGTTCGTCCTTTAATGAGTATGGTATAAAGAATATGATATCTTCTAGGTAATGTAACTAGTGATTTTTACAAAAGTCATGCTGAATTTTTTTATATTTGGCCTTTTTAAGCACTTTGCATGTTATTTTGTAAAAAAGAAGACAAGTACGTTCTAATTCTCCATCCCCCCACTTAAATTATACAACGTCCTCGTTGTATAGATAAAACAATTAATAATAAGGAAAAATAAAATTAGAACGGAAAACTCCCTGATGGTTTGCTCATGATAATTCTCCAAGATGAGTTCTTGAGCAAAACGTGTGTTGACTAGGGCTTCAGCATGCCCGGATAAGTTCAACACATGTCTTTTTTAGAATATACCATACCATAATTTCAGCAAGGTCCTGCATAAAAGATTAGAAGAACAAGTGGCAATTTCTATCTCCCTGCAATGTACAAGAAAACAATTAAACACTCAATTGTACAAAGGATCAATACGCCGTATCCAAACACTAGGATTATGGCCGTATGGTTCCTGTAGAAACAATTAAATACTGGAAATTAAATATTAAGTTTTAAAACTGAAAACGTCCAAACACGTCTATACGCCGTATCCAGAGGGTTTCGATACGCCGTATAGAGTGTCTGGGAAAACAGACTCGTGCAGCAAACAATTAAAGTGCAACAAAAAATTAAAATGACCGGGTTGTCTCCTAGGAAGCACTTTTATTTCAGGTGGTCTTTAAGTTCGACCTTTTTCCTTTTTCCTCTTTATTCGTCGGTTGTTGTTACGACCCATCCTTCATCTATGAGACGTAAAAGTTCTCGATAAGCATCGAGGCTATCCTTTGAATGGTTGAGGTATTCAGACTCTTTTATGGTAATGTAATCCTCGTCATCATCGAATGAGTACTTCATCATCTCGAATCTCCTGATCTTGCAGTTTGATGGTTCAGGATTTGGATTACTCTTTTGTTCTTCATGTCCTTGAGCGTTACCGACGTTGTCCCTTCTAAATATACGGTTGACGTCAAGATAAGGATTACCGGTCCATTTAGTTTTCATATTCGCATATGGTCCCCGTCTGAAATTCTCCATACGAGTAAATGAGGCTATCTCGTTAAGCATTCACCTTCCACTAACATTCTTGTAGTTTTTAACTAGTACAATTATAAATCTATCTGGAAGTTTTCAAAGATGTTTTTCAACCATTTACAGAATTTCATCACCCAGGGAGTCACGTCTCCCCATGATCCTTTAATTTTAGCCTTGATCGCTAAGGTTTCATCCTTCAGTTTCCCATCAGCTAGTTCATCATACCACTTATGATCCTGGAAATAGGTCATGCTTCCTACTCGAACCATTCATGGTAGTTTCCCGCTATTATAGAACCCATCAATATCAAAAGTACACGAGGGCCACTTAGTTTCTTTGTTCTTAAAACGGTATGGTTCGCATATATGGTCACATAATTGGTATGGTACCCCATTTTCTGACCACGGTTCTTCGGTACCCTTTGCTATGTCGTTATGCAGCTCTCGTTCATATTCATCATAAGTTTTGAAGTTTTAGATATCATAATTGAGCAAATCTGTGTCGATTTTTAGAAGGTGGTTGAGTTCGTAGAATGCCTCACACAAGGGTGTCTCAAAGTCAAACAGGTTTCCTTCTAACTTGAAGATTTCAGGAACATTGTCCGTTTCATTTGGGTTGTCATCCTCCTCGGTCTCTTCTTCTTTATCGTGATCAGAAAGATGGTGGAATTTCATAATGAACTTTTCGACCATGTTATCCCAAGTAGTGATTGAGCCTATACACTCCTTTGTAAACCATTCACTTGCAGCTCCTGAGAGTGAAACAGGGAAAACACTAAGTCTCAATTGGTCTTGAGTCAACCCATTAATTTTGATTGGCCCGACAACTTCGATAAATCTATTGATGTGTTTGAACGTGTTTTCCCCAATATTCCCATTAAAAGCATAATCGCGTATTTTCACCAAGAATGTCCCTTGTATTTCAACGATTCATTTCTCGACCATTCTTCCTTCTTTATCATTAGAGACGAATATCTTTCGGGTAGCGATAATGTAGTCGTTTGGTTCCGCCATGGTGGTTTCTTTGTAAACGGTTTCCTAAAATTAAGTACAAATAATTAGTAGGATGTGCCCTTGGGGAACGGAACACATAAAATAAGAAATCGAAAACAAAATAATCACTACTGTTACCGTATTAGATGACAGATACGCCGTATTCAATTGATGGGAATACGCTGTATAGGTCTGTTGAATGTCAGTACGCTGTATTGAGTTCACAGAATACGCCGTATTGTTTGGAGAACAGATACGTTGTTTAGACTGTAAAACTCGATACGCTGTCCTGAGCAGGAGGTTAGATACGTCATATCCAACTGGTGAGAATACTATTTAAAACAATTAAATGCGGGAATTTAAACAAACAATTTAAACACACAATACGAATAAATACAAACAGAATTTAAATAATTAGATTACACTAAACTAAACTAATTAATGGTTAAGAATACTAATAAGAATAAGGTTTAATTAATTCACTTCCCGGCAGCGGCGCCAAAAACCTAATGTGCTGTTGTGTAGGGTCAATTATTTGATTATCAAGTTTTAAATTTATATTTAGCCGACAAACCTAAAACAACACTTTAACGAGCAGTGTACCCGGTCAAGATGGAGTTTTGCGGTAAGTAGGGTGTCAAACACTAAGAGTGAAACATTAATCCTATATTCTATCAGTATTTTAATTAGTTCTAATTAGTCTATTTACTGGTTAAACCTATGCTATATACGATGTCTAATGATATGAGGGGTTTTCAGCCTGAGAGACTGGCACAGGTTTGGTTATGACAAATATCAATTCAATAAACAATAAACACAAAAGAAGAAGATTAGAAGATAGAAAAGCGGTACAAGCCAAATGATAGAAAATTGTATTAGCCATATTAAATCTGGTTCAATGTTGGTTTGTTTGTTTTAGTGCAATGATTTACTTATCTCGAAGCGGCATATCATTCTTAAGACTTAGGCGGGACATCATCCTAAGACCTAGACATGATTAATCCTGTCACAATTAACGCATCCGCATAAAGCATCCTTTAGTTTAATTATAATCTATCTTAGGGAATCAAAGCAGTGGTGATCCTGTTAAAACCCTAGCCCAACGGGACTTTACCCACTTATTGTTTGACGGTGTTTTATATACTAGTAGTCCACTATTCCAATCTTTATCAGTTAATTAAGAGCATGATTGCTGAAACATAAACGGGTCACCTACCGGTCCACTAGCTCATTATTCATAAGGACAAGACAGAATGTTATTTGTGATACTTTGGGCCAGTATATAAAATCGATATGGAGAGCTATCCAGTATCTGGATTACTTGGTCAGTATCACTAAACCCAGTTGAATGATAGGTCACATATTCAAGCACATAGACAAGTATTAGGTGATAAAACATATTCTACAATCAACGATTAATTAAGAAATCAATTTTAAAATAAACCAAACATTGAACTTTCATTAAGATGGCTAATACCCAAGGGTATTAGCCTATAACCATTGTAATTATACAAGCGTAATAAATAAACAAATTGAAATCGAACGCTTAAGAGAGTAAAAATTACCGATGTCTTCTATAGATTCTGGGATCAATGCTTGAACGCTTGATGGCTGATCTTTCTTCTAAAATTCGTCCTTTAATGGAGTTTGGTATAAAGAATATGATCATTTGACCACTGAAAGAACTCATTTTGAGTTTCTATTTTATAGTGTCTGAAAAAGACTTGATACGCCGTATCTGGATAGGTCGATACGGCGTATTGGGCTGGATTCCTTAGAGTGCGCGCTACGTTCTCAATCAATCAGTGATAGCATTCCTAATTTACTTTATTTACTGTATCTTCGAATAGTTATCTCCATAGATACGGTGTATGGAAAGAGAAGGGATACGCCGTATTGGGAATTAGTCAAACGCGTTTGCTTGCGAAGTCTTGGCGCTGATACGCCATATCTCTTTTATTGGATACGACGTATTGGTCAGAAATTAAAAATCTTCAAATGTCTTCGTTTTAGCTCCAAATTATGCACCTTTTAGCTTGTCTTCACAAAACACTCCTGAATTACTGCATTTATCAACTTTAAAGCAATTAAGTACCAAATCATGCAATAATTATATAAAAGTGGGCAAAACAGATAAGATAAATGATATAATAAAGTAACGTTATTTGATGTCATCAAATATCCCCCCACTTGAATCCTACTTGTCCTCAAGTATACCTTAGAAATAGTTTTAGTTTATAAAAATGTGTCCCAACCGAAGTTGAGGATTTTCTGTTTAAGCATCGTTTTGTCCTAATCACCTGTACATAAACAAGCTCCTCACGAAATATGGAAATGAAAACACTCAGATCACTCAACTAATATAGGGTGCAACATTTAATTGGTACGCTCAATTGCTCGGTCGTGATTAGCTTCGTATCATAGGCTTGGCAAGGATACACATCTCCACTGCTAAAGCTAAGGAGAAACAAGTCATAAAATAAATTAGGTTAATAAGGCTTAGGGTTGATCATTCAACAGTCCTTCACCATAAGTACCACACCAACAAGGCAGCTGTATTGTACATACATGGCCGTAACGACGGAATAGACACATACAATCTGATCACATCCCTGTTCATGTTTAACCAGCGGTTAGGATGAAGAATGATATAGGGTAGGGAGCTTCTAACTTTCAATGAAAGTCGTCATCCAACAAGGCAGCTGAGACATGCATACATGGCCGTAATGACGGAATAGACATGCATACTCGTACAAGTCCTCGTTCGAGTAGACACTAAGGTTAGTTACTAGGAAAGGGAAGTAAAATGGGTGTTAAAACAAAATTTATGAAACAAATAGATTAGGCCAACAAATAAGGTACGGTTGCTAGTAACTTTCCCCTGACCGTTCCATGACAAAGACTCGAACATATAGACAAACGTCTCGATCATAGAAATGACAAAGACAACCTAAGTTGGCGTTCTCATAACGGTCAACTTCCCTTACATCCCGCTCTTTACATACTTTTACAGAATAAGTGGTGATATCGGCCACTTTTTACAAGACTTTACATCGTTGATAACGAATAATCGATCCTTCCAAGTAATTCCTTCGGTATAAACTTCTTTTGAACCGACTATTTTTTTCCTTCTCTTTTTTTCTCTTTTTTTCGCAATAGATCATAAATCTCGGTTTAGTTCCATCGTCTTCACTATCATAATTCGTCCGGATAATCTTTTCCTTGTAATACTCCTTCTTTGGACATGATTCATAATCGCGAAAGTAGCGAAACTTACGAGCGACATATTTTTCCTATTGCATTGTGCAATTTCCCGACCATTATAGAGATAGAAAATTTTCACTTTGACACAGGAAATACAAGACTTTACACAAAAGCAACTAGCAACATTGATTAAAATAGGCTTAATCGACACGGAAGGCTAAGGGGCAAAGGTGTAACGAAATATATAATATGGTGTAGAAAAAGAAAGGAATGGCTCAACAAGTTGTTCTAAGGAATCTTACTCTAAAAATGAGAGTAAACAAAGGGTTACACGGGAGTTTAACTAACCAGTGTAGTTAGTTAATTTTACGACATGTAGGCTATTTGGTTTAATCCTAGAAATTTATCAGTTGAACATGTTCCTCCATCTAAATCCATAGTACTCATCATTGCGGTCTCGAGTGATATACCAGGCCAAGTTCTAAAGTCCACTACATCACCGGCACACTCATGATTTGTGGAATTTTTGGTAAACAATTGGAAACGGAATAGGCTTAATTCTCACAATATGTATCAAGGGTTATAGTGCGCTAGGTAATGTAACTAGTGATTTTTACAAAAGTCATGCTAAAAAAATAAATTTGGCCGTTTTTAAGCACTTTGCATGTTATTTTGTAAAGAAGAGGACAAGTACGTTCTAATTCTCCATCCCCCCACTTAAATTATACAACGTCCTCGTTGTATAGATAAAACAATTAATAATAAGGGAAAATAGAATTAGAACGGAAAACTCCCTGATGGTTTGCTCGTGATAATTCTCCAAGATGAGTTCTTGAGCAAAAAGTGTGTTGACTAGGGCTTCAGCATGCCCGGATAAGTTCAACACATGTCCTTTTCAGAATATACCATATCATAATTTCAACAAGGTCCTGCATAAAAGATTAGAAGACAAGTGCAATTTCTATCTCGCTACAATGGTACAAGAAAACAATTAAACACACAATTGTACAGGGATCAATACACCGTATCCCAAACACTAGGATACGCCGTATGGTTCATGTAAAAACAATTAAATACTAGAAATTAAATAATAAGTTTTTAAAACTGATCACGTCCAGACACGTCTATACGCCGTATCCAAAGGGTTTCGATACGCCGTATAGAGTGTCTAGGAAGACAGACTCGTGCATCAAACAATTAAAATGTGACAAACAATTAAAATGACCAGGTTGTCTCCCGAGAAGCACTTTTGTTTTAGCTGGTCTTTAATTTCGACCTTTTCCTTTCTCCTCTTTATTCATCGGGTGTTGTCACGACCCATATTTCATCTATGAGACGTAAAAGTTCTCAATAAGCATCGACATTATCCTTTGAATGGTTGAGATATTCAAACTCTTTTATGGTAATGTAATCCTCGTCATCATCGAATGAGTACTTCATCATCTCGAATCTCTTGATCTAGCAGTTTGATGGTTCAGGATTTGGATTACTCTTTTGTTCTTCACGTCCTTGAGTGTTACCGACGTTTCTTGCTTCATAATCCCTTCTAAATATACGGTTGACGTCAAGATAAGGATTACCGGTCCATTCAGTTTTCATATTCGCATATGGTCCTCGTCTAAAATTCTCCATACGAGTAAATCAGGCTATCTCGTGAGCATTCACCTTCCACCAGCATTCTTGTAGTTTTACCAGTACATTATAATCTATCTCGTGGAAGTTTTCAAAGCTATTTTTCAACCATTTGCAGAATTTCATCACCCCGGGAGTCGCGTCTCCCCACGATCCTTTAATTTTAGCCTTAAGCGCTAAGGTTTCATCCTTCAGTTTCCCATCAGCTAGTTCATCATACCACCTATGATCCTGGAAATAGGTCATGCTTCCTACTCGAACCATTCCTGGTAGTTCCCCACCATTACAGAACCCATCAATATCAGAAGTACACATGGGCCACTTAGTTTCTCCGTTCTTAAAATGGTATGGTTCGCATATATGGTCACATAGTTGGTATGGTACCCCATTTTCTAACCACGGTTCTTCGGTACCCTTTGCTATGTCATTATTCAGCTCTCGTTCATATTCATCATAAGTTTTGAAGTTTTGGATATCATAAGTAAGCAGATTTGTGTTGATTTTTAGAAGGTAGTTGAATTCGTAGAATGCCTCGCACAAGGGTGTCTCAAAGTCAAACAGGTTTCCTTCTATCTTAAAGATTTCGAGAACATTGTCCGTTTCGTTTGGGTTGTCATCATCCTTGGTCTCTTCTTCTTTATCGTGATCAGAAAGATGGTGGAATTTCATAATGAACTTTTCGACCATGTTATCCCAAGTAGTGATTGAGCCTATACACTCCTTTGTAAACCATTCACTTGCAGCTCCTGCGAGTGAAACAGGGAAAACACTAAGTCTGAATCGGTCTTGAGTCAACCCATTAATTTTGATTCGCCTGACAACTTTGAGAAATTTATCGATGTGTTTGAACACGTTTTCCCTAATATTCTCATTAAAAGCATAATCACGTATTTTCACTATGAATGTTCCTTGTATTTCAATGATAGATTTCACGACCATTATTCCTTCGTTATCATTAGATACGAAGTTCTTTCGGGTAGTGGTAATGTAGTCGTTTGGTTCCACCATGGTGGTTTCTTTGTCAATGATTTCCTGAAATTAAACATAAATAATCAGTAAGATGTGCCCTTGGGGAAAGGAACAAAAAAAAGGAAATCGGAAACAAAAAATTACTACTGTTACTGTATCAGATGTCAGATACGCTGTATTTAATTGATGCGAATACGCCATATAGGTCTATTGAATGCCAGTACTCCGTATTGAGTTCACAGAATACGTCGTATGCTTGGAAAAACAGATACGTTGTTTAGACTGTAAAACTCGATACGTTGTCTTGAGTAGAAGTTTTGATACGTCGTATCCAACTGGTGGATAAGGCGTATCAGGTGATCAATCAGAATAAAGTACCATTTAAAACAATTAAATGCGGGAATTTAAACAAACAATTTCAACACACAATGCGAATAAATACAAACAAATTTTAAATAATTAGATTACACTAAACTAAACTAATTAATGGTTGACATATAAGGTCAATTATTCGATTATCAAGTTTTAAATTTATATTTAGCCGACAAACCTAAAATAACATTTTAACGAGCAGTGTACCCGGTCAAGATGGAGTTTCGCGGTAAGTAAGGTGTCGAACACTAAGAGTGAAACATTAATCCTATATCAATTAGTATTTTAATTAGTTCTAATTAGTCTATTTATTGGTTAAACCTATGCTATATACGATGTCTAATGATATGGGGGGTTTTCAGCCTAAGAGACTAGCACAGGTTTGGTGATGACAAATATCAATTCAATAAACAATAAACACAAAAGAAGAAGATTAGAAGATAGAAAAGCGATACAAGCCAAATGATAGAAAACTATATTAGACATATTAAATCCGGTTCAATGTTGGTTTGTTTGTTTTAGTGCAATGATTTACTTATCTCGAAGCGGCATATCATTCTTAAGACTTAGCAAACGTCCAAAAAAAGGAGCAAAGGATAAGTAAAAGTTGTCTTCTCTAGAACTCTGGTTGCAGATTGGGATTTGGGAAGAACCCTGAAACACCATTAAGAAAACAATAGTACTCATTCCCAATAATCGTTCTAGCATTGATCGATAAAAGGGATGGAAAATGATCTTTTGTGTTACGTCATTTAAATTTACGATAGTCAAGCACACGCACCATCCAGTATTCAGTATACTAATGGTAATAACTCGTGTTGTTGTTTAACAACCACGATCCTTCCCTCCTTCTTAGGGACGACGTAATGGGCTTACCCAAGGACATCTGAGATAGGGTAAATTAGTCCCTGAATCAAGTAACCTAACGATCTCATCATTAACGCACACTTGGACTTTCGGATTAAACCTGTCTCCTGAGGTTGGATGACAGGCTTGGAAGCTTTCTTCCATTAAAAATTTTGTGATGCAAAAAATGACGGGCTTAATTCCCCTTTGATGTCCAACATCTTCCAAGCGATTGCTCCCTTTCATCTTTCTAGTACCCGTAGAAGTGAAACTTTCTCTTTTTCTGTTAGTTTAGACGAAATAATCACTGGACATGATTCATCTCCTTTCAAGTAAGCGTACTCTAAGTGAGAAGGCAGGTCTTTGAGTTCTGGTCTTTTTTCGTCAATTTCAATTGCAGTAGCGGAATAGAGATGCTCGTTTTGCGTTCCTTCTTGTTTTTGTGCTTCTTGTGAATATGGCGTATTAATATGATCGATACGCCGTATGGGTTCTTAGATTAGAACCCACAATTTTTCAAAATCGGGTCGATATGATGCAATCTTCCAAGTGTTTTTATTGCGATGTCGTTTTCTAGAAGTATCTTGGGAAGCTGATTGAACTAACCGTGTCCAAAATATTGAATCCCATAACATCACCCCGTCCTCGTACTGAGGGTTTATCATTATTGGTCGACGTCAAAAATCACCTCCTCGCTTCCAACCCCGAGTGTTATCTTTTTGAAAAAAAGCATTAATCAAGCTCGGCGTTGCTAGAAATGGTCTTTCCAAAGAATAAATTGGGATTCAAGCATCTTCCTCTCATAAACAAGTTATAACAAATCATAGGAGGATGAATTTATCAATCTTTATGAGTACGTCTTCTACAATTCCCCGCGGATACTGGATGGATCTGTCTGCTAGTTCCAAGCTTATTCTTGTCAGTTTTGGTTTCCCTAAGCCTAGTTTCGCATACATCATGTAAGGCGTTAGGCTTATACTAGCTCCCAAGTCTGCTAAAGCATTATTAGTATGTAAATGCCTGATATCGCATGGTATAGTGAAGCTTCCTTGGTCTTTTTCTTTAGATGGGAGTTTATTTAACAAGACTGCAGAGCATCTTTCATTCATTGTTACGGTGCAGGCTTCTTCTAATCTTGCTTTGTTTGATAGTAGACCCTTCAAAACTTAGCGTACTTTGGCATTTGTGTAAGAGCTTCGGTGAATGGGATGTTTATATGAGTTGTTTTACGATTTCTAGGAATTTCTTGTTGCTTCCTCTTTTTCCCTTCTCAATCTGTGGGGAAAAGGTATTGAAGATGGTAGCAGTTTGTTAGTTCGTTCTTGGTTTTTTTTGGTTCGGTTTTGGTGGGGGATTTCAATCTTGCCGTTGTTGGTTAACGTGAGGGTAACAGGTGTTTTATTGGTGTTTGTGTTGTCGCCAATGCGTTCGGTTGTGGATTTTCCTCCTTTTAGTGGTTACTCCTTTGGCCTCACATCTTATCATTTGGGCTTTATTGATTGCCCTAGACAGCCCGTATACTTCGAATTCAAGCTCGCTTAGTGAGTTGTTTCTTTCTTTAAGGAGGAGCTCGTTGGTTGTTTTGAATTCTCTAATGAATGCATCTATTTTCTTATGTTCCCGTTTTCCTTCCTCAATGAATTTATTCACTATTTCTGCCCTTGTTAATCTTCTTTTAGGATAAGAATACTAGAATGGGTCGAGCAATGTCCTTGTCATGAAAGACATAACTCAAAGTAAAGCTATTCTAATAGAATTAAATCTACAGGAATTTCAACGAGCTGCTGTCGATACACCGTAT
Source organism: Tanacetum coccineum (assembly GCA_026074375.1). Classification (NCBI taxonomy): domain Eukaryota; kingdom Viridiplantae; phylum Streptophyta; class Magnoliopsida; order Asterales; family Asteraceae; genus Tanacetum; species Tanacetum coccineum. The sequence continues at coordinate 13,551 of BQNB010027859.1, forward strand.
ATGGGCGAATGAATACGACAATGGTCACAAAACTTGATACGCTGTATCTGCAACAAGAAAAGGGTTACGCCGTATTTCAACTAGTATGAATACGCCGTATAACATACCAGAACATGCTATTAAGAAAACAATTAAGTACTTGAATTTAAACAAACAATATTTAAACACACAATGCGAATAAATACAAATAGAGTGAGATTACACTAAACTAAACTAATTAATGGTTAGAAATACTAATAAGAATAAGGTTTAATAAATTCACTCCCGGTAGCGGCGCCAAAAACCTAATGTGCTGTCGTGTAGGGTCAATTATTTTATTATCAAGTTTTAAATTTATATTTAGCCGACAAACCTAAAACAACACTTTTAATGAGCAGTGTACCCGGTCAAGATGGAGTTTTCACAACACAGCGGTAAGTACGTTGTCGAACCACTAAGAGTGAAACATTAATTCTAAATTCTATCAGTATTTTAATTAGTTCTAATTAGTCTATTTACTGGTTAAACCTATGCTATATACGTTGTCTAATGATATGGGGGTTTTCAGCCTGAGAGACTGGCACAGGTTTGGTGGAGACAAATATCAATTCAATAGACAATAAACACAAAAGAAGAAAATTAGAAGATAGAAAAGCGGTACAAGCCAAATGATAGAAAATGTATTCCCCCATATAAATTCAGTTTCAATGTTGGTTTGTTTGTTTTAGTGCAATGATTTACTTATCTCGAAGCGGCATATCATTCTTAAGACTTAGGTGGGACATCATCCTAAGACCTAGACACGATTAATCCTGTCACAATTAACGCATCCGCATAAAGCATCCTTTAGTTTAATTATAATCTATCTTAGGGAATCAAAGCAGTGGTGATCCTGTTAAAACCCTAGCCCAACGGGACTTTACCCACTTATTGTTTGACGGTGTTTTATATACTGGTAGTCCACTATTCAAATCTTTATCAGTTAATTAAGAGCATGATTGCTGAAACATAAACGGGTCACCTACCGGTCCAACTAAGCTCATAATTCAAAGACAAAGACAGAACGTTATTTGTGATCCTATTGGTCCAGTAATATAAAACACGATATGGAGAGCTATCCTGGTATCTAGATTACTTTTTTGGTATCACTAGACCCAGTTGAATGATAGGTCGCATATTCAAACACATAGACAAGTATGAGGTGATAAACATAATTAAACAATCAACGATTAATTAAGAAATCGATTTTAAAAACAAACCAAACATTGAACTTTCATTAAGATGGCTAATACCCGAGGGTATTAGCCCACAACCTTAGTAATTATACAAGCGTAATCAAACAATTAAAATTGAACGATTAAGAGAGTAAAAATTACACGATGTCTTCTATAGAGTCGTGATCAATGCATGACCTTAGTGGCTGATCTTCTCTTCTAAAATTCGTCCTTTAATGAGTATGGTATAAAGAATATGATATTGCACACTGAAAACTCATTTTTGAGTCTTCTATTTATAGTGTCTGAAAAAGACTCTATACGCCGTATCTGGATAGGTCGATACGGCATATTAGGCTGGATTCCTTGGAGTGCGCGTTACATTCTCAATAAATCAGTGATATCATTTTCAATTTACTTTATTTACTGTATCTTCGAATAGTTATCTTCATGGATACAGCGTATGTAGACAGAAGGAATACACCGTATTGGGAATTGGTCAAACGCGTTTTCTTGTGAAGTCTTGGCGCTAATATGCCATATCTCTTTTGTTGGATACGGCGTATTGGTCAAAAATTAGAAATCTTCAAATATCTTCGTTTTAGCTCCAAATTATGCGCCTTTTAGCTTGTCTTCACAAAACACTCCTGAATTACTGTATTTATCAACTTTAAAGCAATTAAGTACCAAATCATGCAATAATTATATAAAAGTGGGCAAAACAGACGGGATAAATGATATAATAAAGTGATGTTATTTGATGTCATCAATCATCCTTTTCTTCAAAGTGCTGAATGTCCTGAGTATACCCATGGTTACTTTCCTCTTGCTCACTCATGACTTCTTCATCGTTAGTCATGTATTCAACCTCTTCCTCCGTATCTTTCGAATCACAATCGGACTCGAAGCCTGGTTGGTTAGGGTCAAAGTAGTGAGTAAATTCCTGGATTGGGTCATGGGTTGGCGTACTTTTGCTAAAATAGGTAGGAGGATATGATTTAATATTACTGATGTAGTTCTCATTCACCTTTTTGTATTCTAAGTATCCTTGGCGATAGTCATATCTACAATTTTTTAGGTGTATGCTTTCTTATGCCAGCCTTCAGATATGGTTTATTGATGAGATCTTCTATGTCAAAACCTCATCCATGATGTTTCCTTAAGAATAGTTCGAAGTGTCGAAAAGACCTTAATTGGCAAATTTTCAAAATTACTACTAATTTTTAGCTCCCTGGCAACGGCACCAAAAACTTGATGCGTATTTTCTTTTAAATAATTATTTATCAAGTCTTTAAATGTATAAAACTCGATCTACCTAACCACCCACTAACGGGTAGAGAACCCGATCGTGGGTAGTATAGACTGGCTTAAATCCGACGTCGTCCCAAGAGCTAAGTTGTAATTAGTTTTAATTTGAAATGTCATGTTTTGAAAATGGTTTTTGATTTGTATTGAAAGGAATTAAAAATAAGAATAAAATAAATAACTAAAAATAAAAGAGTTGGAGATATCAAGAGAGAAAACGTGCTAACCTAGTTACTTCATTACTACTGTTATGAAAACATTTTCCCGTGCATGTATAACTATGGTTTCACTTAGTGGTTTCTAAGGTCAATAGAACTTGAATGTGCATCATTTAGTCTATCTATACTCTATGCGAATTCGAATTCAGTCCCAAATATTCTAGGAGGTAGGTTATCAGGTTGCAAGTGATTAATCCCAACTATTCCCAAAACATATTTAATGAACCGTAAAGGTTTTTAACCCCTTGAAAGAGTTTCATGGCGCTTTTTACGTATAGTAAGTGATATCGTGTGTGAAACGATTAGTTCCTTACGCCAGGTAAGGAAGTTAGTGACATCCCTAGACTTTTGGATCCTATATTGACTACGATAATCTAATAATGGGCAAGTAGGTCCAAAACACCCGTACTACCAAAACCCAGGGATACTACGTAGTCAAGGAATAATCTAACGAAACCTTAATCCAACAGGGGAAACAATCATAACAAATAGTAATAGGATACTGGCCAGCATTTTAAGTGCTTAGCAGCTCATGTTAACGGAAACTACAAACAATGAAATAGAAGAAATCATAGATGAAATACTCATAATTTTATAGTATTGTATTTGAACGATTAAATACAAAAAGTAAGTAAAGTGTGATCTCCTTAGACTCCAGGTGGAATTCTTTAAAGGTTGGAAGCCTTTGTCGCCTCTCCAATTGGTTATGGGGAAGTGATGTCAAAATAGTTGAATGAGCTCGATTCTATAGGTTTTGAAACTGTTAGGAGCACCAATAAAGGTGTTACGCAGTAACATAATTCACGGTATTCCAATTTAAGCAGTTTTTACACGTAACCAGTTATGTGTTACGCATAAAACTCAAATAATATCCATAAGTACGTGATCTTTATTCCATATTTGTGGATCTTTATGGTTATGGCGTAACTAGATAGGGTGTTACGTCGTAACTCTAATTTTGTCAAGATTTCCTTCCAAATATATGGTTACGGCATAAGTAGATATGGTGTTACGTCGTAACCTTGTTCCTTGATTCTTCGTCACATGGTCTTAATATTGTTAAGGTGCTAACCATTTATGGTGTTACGCACGTAACATTCTACAGATATCTTCTACTTAAGTTCTTGTTCCCTTGTTTCTTTGTCACTTTCCCGTATTTCACCTGAAAACTACAAAATGATAGAAAATATCTCGTTTTTGAGTACTTGTAAAACATTTGCAAGTAATATAGGGGTAATTTGGTACTAAAAAGTATTAAATAATTGATGTTATCACTTTCCATTCCGTGGCACAATAATAAAACACAGAAAAAAGAACCCCATCCAACATCGACTGAATTTAATGTGGAAGTATGTGACTTCCTTGCTACTCATCTGGACTGTTCCGGAATTTTTAAGATTCATTCTTATGCCTTGTTGGATAGTCGTATTACTAGTTGGTACGATAATGTATATCCGGTTTCTTGGTGATGGATGATATGCGGGTGGTTGTTATTTGTCTGATCCTTGTGAATTGTTTCTTTGTATGTATCTGATTGTCCTTTATTGTTTGTTTATGAAAAGATTGATTTGTTTGCTTTTATTAATCATACGGATCCCACCAAGGTATGGATAGGCGACAAGCAAAATGAAGAAGGACACGTTTCAATTGCGCGAGTCTTACTGGGGCCGTGTGGATCTGCTTGATGATGTTAATGCAACAAGGAAAGCACAAAGATGATGTTCAGATGATGCTGTTGATATGTGTGAAAAAACACATAATCCATGTTTATATCTAAATAGACTTAAAAAGAGCCAAAAAATGGGCTTTAAATTACTTGACATATTGTTGTTTTGTTTTTTTTTTATATTTTTATTTATTATTGTGTAGTACGGATTAAAGCAAAAATCACAAGAAAAACAATGTCCAAAATCGGACAAACAGGACACGGGAAGTGGTATAGATAGAAGCACGCAAAAGACAGGGAGGAAGGAAGTAAAAGTCAACTCTCAGTCAATAAAGTCAAAGTCTCTACAAGACAAAAATCTCAAAATACCAAACCGTCTCAATGTTAACAAAAATAATCCTAAAAACCAAACGGTGTTAACTTTTTTTAATTAAAAAGTTAACACCGTTATCTCTTTATAACACAAAACCATCCAAAACCGGTCCAAATCCACAATACCGGCCCATCCTTTTATAAATTTAAAACCAAGTCAAACCCGGGTCAAATTATCAAACAAACTTTTATAGTTAAAGAAGCAGGGAAAGAAAGTGGTTTTACCACTGTACCCGTCTTCTACCTTTTCACCAAGAGTCAAAATCAAGGGGCAAATGACAATTAAGGGCGTACAAGGTTAATTCAAGGCAAAAGAATCATAGTAGCAGGGTGAAACGTATCAACTAACTTTAGTGGTTCAATCCCCAAGAATGGAATTCACACTGTTGGACATGGAGGAAGCACAAAGGGAATGGGTTTTCTCTTGAGCTACTCACTAAAGTAACAAAGGTGTCACAATCACGGTTTGCACGTTGGCAATCCGTTGTGAGAAATCTAATCAACGGCATTGTATTGAAGATATGATTGAAGAATGATCAAGGGGCTATTAATGATTGAGAGCGTCAAAATTTGTGCCTAGAAGCTTCTCAACGGGCTTATAAAGCCTCTCTTTCTCAAACATAAGGGATATTATCTTTTCTTTTCTAGAGTAGCTTTGGCTTAGTAATTTAGGATTATGTAATTTTCAATTTAAATCTCTTTGTAATCTCTTTTCTAAATATTGGTAATCAAGTTTTTAGTTAATGAAGCTTGTTTTTTACTTTGAATATTATGTCATATGCTCTTGTTTTTACTCATAAGTTCGTAATCTTCATCAAATTATAGCTACTGTTACATAAGCCTCTTATAAGTCCATTACTAGCTCTCAAAGGTCCTACTATAAGCTTGTGATTGGGCTTATAGGTCTTAATCAACTCAAACTTTAAATTCAGCTTAAGAACCCTTGCTTATTGACTGTGGACTTATGGAAGGGAAGCTAGCTATGGAAGAGCTTCCAAGGACTTAAACTGGCTTATCTCTGATAAGCCAGAGCTGTTGATAAGCTCATTGTTAGGAATTATTAATTTTGTACTAAGTATAGTTCCTGTGTTAGGTCTTTTTATTGTCCTGCTGGCAGGTTGTCAGTCTGATGGTAGAGTATAATGTATGTTTCTTGCTGTTAGTTATAAAAGGGTTCAATGTGGTAGCATTCTTCGCTGTCGTAGTAATAGTCAAAACCCGAATATGTTGAAGTTTGTTAGAGATATGCATGATCTCTATTGTTTAGAAGTTTGTTAGAGATTGCATGATCTCCTTTATGGTTATTCTAGGATACGAATTTGGGTTTTTGTTTATAAAAGAAAATTCGGAAAAGGTTTAGGAGAGGATATCGAAAAACACGTTTATTGTTAATTGGAAAAGATCCATAGAGGATCATTTGTGTTGAGTAATTCTTCTTTATACTTGTTGTTTATATTAGCGTAAACAATAGTTTAATTTGTTAGAGTCTCTCTTAGAGTTGCTTGTGATTACATAAGTACTCTACAACCTTAACAGACTTGAAGATCTATCTAGGGTTGGACCTACACTCATTGAGCCATTTAGCCTTTGTTTTGCTAAGGCATATTGTAAGTTTTTCATTTACTTTACTTGTCTTAAGTTTCCTAGCTTAGATTTACTTAACTGTTTAATTTGCTTATTATTTGCTTATTCTTGTTAGTTTCAGCTTATAAATGCTTAATATGTTAGTTTAATACTGTTAATTCTTAGTTTCATAAGTCTTAATCTTCTGTTTTTTTACTTATCTCTTTAGTAACTTGTCATAAAAAACCAAAAATAGTAGATTAGTGTAAATGCTGTTGATTTCTGGTATTAGCTTATAGGTTTATGTTATTAGTCTTATTATAAGCTGATTATTATCTGGTGTCTAAGTTGGTAATTGTAGATTTCAAATTCTTAAGCTAAAATGAAAAATTGTCTTAGTTAAAGGGTGTTTTGGATTGATGCAGTTTGACCTCTTTTAAAGTCAAAACTGTTTGTGCAATTTAATTTGGTTAGTTTGATTTTCACATTTGATTAGGTTTTAAGCAGGTTTGAAGAATTAGTTTAAGTTTAATATCAACTTGATGCTTATTCTCTTTTTTTCCTGTACCAGGGCAGTTTTCCTTACCATTAGCTTGTCAAAATTTGATCCAAGCTCATTAAGCTTAGATCTTGTTTATGTTTGAGTTTTAGATACACTCGATAAGTGTGTAGTAGTGCAGGAGTTATCCCTTTAAGGACCACTGCAAGTTGGTTTGCCTCATTTTGTCAATTGCATCAAACGGTCGTAAACTCGAAAGCTTCTCACTGCTTACATTCTCATAAGATTTAAGCTAGCTTAAGTAGGATTTAGGTCTTTTAATTCTAGTAAGTTTTAGAATTAGATATTGGTTATATAGATGTAAGTCTTAAATTTTAAAATTCTAGCTTGTTAATAGGTGTACATTTAAGCTTAAAAGTTCATCAAAAAACATTAAAAAAGCAAAAAAAAAAGAAACATTATTAGACTAGGATCTAGCCTTTTAATTGTGATTTTAGCTTTTAGAATTTGTTTTTATGATTTAGATTAATAGTTTTTTTAAGTAGGGTTGTTAAGTTTTCAATAAAGCTAAAATCCTAAATTAGCTTATTCGTGCAATTTTACATTATTTGTTTTTAAGCTTAAGTTTTCTTTGGAGTTTGCTCCTAGATCATAGAATTTAGATAGTTAAATGTGTTATTTGGATTATTAGCTTATCAAAAGTAGATTCTCCACATCATAAGCTTTCTTAAACAGATTTTGTTTTTAAAATTGAGCTTATAATGAATTGTGTGCAAGCATTAAAGTGAAAATTAGCTTTTAGAGCTCAAAAGCTCATTTCCTGTAAACAGCTTTTTCATAAGCTCTTTAAGAGCTTATTTTTAAGTTTCAGCTTATAGTTTCTTTATTAAAGTTGCTTAAAAAGTTGTCCTCTACAACTTTTCTTCTTTAAGTTTTTTATAAAAACAAAAAAAGGGAAGTGGAAGTCGGGGGTGAGCAAGACTCGAACCCCCGACCTCAACACCTCAACCTTTTATAAACACACACACACCCACTCCTTACCGCTGTGCCCTTGGGTCTTTTTCATAAGACTCTAGCACTATTAATCCTTTATACTCATTTCCCCTTATAAGCCTAATAAGCTGTTAAAGCTTATTTCACAGCTTATTTAATAAGATGTGATCTCGGGCTTATTTTTCCTAGGATTTAAATAGTTTAAGCTATTTTTTGTCATTTTTCTAGAACTTTTAGAGTTAATTTAGTATTTTTAATCATTTATTTTCATTAAAAACTTTAAAAAATCATAAAAAATAGAAAAATAATCAAAAAAATAAAAATCTTTTTTAGAAAATTTTCTTTTATCCTAAAGTTCATAGGAAAATTAGTTTTGCTTTCGTAGGGTCTAATTTGCAAAATTTCGTTTTCTAAAGAATAGGATTCGTTCTCGTTTTCGTTTTTCGTGTTTTAACGTTCATTTCAATTCCGTTTTTGTTCTAGTTTTCTTTAAACTTACTTTTTAGTCAAATAGAGTCCATTTTAAAAGTAAAATTTAAGTTAGGTTTATTTTTAGCAAATTAGGGTTTTTGACCTCCGTTTAAGGGTCTCGTTTTGCGTTTTTAGTTAAATTTTGATTTCCCGTTATTTGTCTTTATGATTAATTGTTAAAATTTGTTAATTTTAATTGTTAAAAGTAGTTAATCAAATCAACTATTGTTTCCCATTCAAATCATTATCCAAGCATCAAACGTGGTTTCAACTTCACAAGTCGTTGGGGAAACGACCCAGGGAATCATACTTCCCGGTTAAGATACGTATTATATTATATTATATTTAATGTTTGATGATTTCTTTTGTCACTTTGTCCTCAGGGTAAATTTGGTAATTTTCTATCGTAATATATATATATATTAAGCCGTATCATTACTATGTTGTTATAGGATTGTGGGAGTTAACATTGTGCTGATGAGGGGTTGAGGGCAACTGCTGTTGATAAGCCTAACGTTTAGAAAAAGAGGAGAATGGAGCTGATGGTGCTAGTGGTTTCTGACTAATCCTCCAAAAGAAATTAAGGGAGGATAGACACTTCTGGCATGTTGGTTCCCAGCACTGGTTGAAAAAGTCCTTGCTGTTGATTAGGATGATGTGTTGAACGATAGTATGTAATGTAAAGGTTGGCATTACGGCTGCGGCCACTATGCCTTTTGTTACTTATTCTGTGACCCTTTCACTGGAGCGTGACATACTGATTCAGCCTCTAGACCTAATTTGCGGACCCAACACCCAGCTGAGAGGTTTGTAATTTCTCAAGACTTTCTATCATTCTAGCCCCCACCTCAAAAAAAACTAAAAAAAAACATACCAACTAAATAAAAACTACCAAAAAAATGTTGCAGTTGCTGAGGTCACTTCTTATTGTAGGTCATCCGTGCACCACTCCGTACTGACTGCTAGGCTGTTGCCACTACTGCGATGCGGTGCCACTTCCGCTCGGTCTATGAGTCAGTTCGGACGGTTTCAGATGCATTTGTAGGAATTCGCTTCCTAGTCAGCGAGGCAAGTGTTGTTTTTACTTGGTCCTTCTCAACCTGTGGAAGTAGAAGTTTTACTGACCTTTTTTTATTTTCAAGAGGATGGATTCTCGAGACTGATTGTCGACTTTTTATAGTAATATATAATTATGATAAAATATAATAATATATATATTAGAAGTCTAAAAATCAACAAAATTATAAAACCGATGAAGTAGTATAGATTGTTCCAGGGTGTTTATCCCAACGAGGCTGGGCTACATGAGAATTGCTACAGTCGGTAAGATTGGAGTTTGAATCGAGGAAAAAAATGATTTTGAGAGTTGTGGAAAGTTCAAATTAAACATAACAATAAAAAGTTTAAGAAAAACCTAAAAATTATGAATTTAAGTAGAAAACGAGGAGCAAGAACTCCCGAACAAAGGGTCAAAAAACTAAATTTCCAACTTTAAAATTAACCCTACGAAGAAATTTTTGCTTCTAAACTACTCTAGGGAACAAATAACGAAGAATGAAAAAGACTAGACTGAAAACGGAGGTCGTTTGACCCAAAAACGAGTCAAGACAAAAACCGCACCCGGACCCGTTCTTTAAAAAGCAAAAAGTTATAAAAATGACCCTACGAAAATTTTTATATTTTTCCTACAAACTATATGACTAAATAAAATTTTCTAAAAAAGAAAAATATTTTTTTGATAATTTTTGTATTTTTTATGAATTTTTTAAACTTTTAACGAAATTAAATTGTAAAAAATAATAAACGACCTTTAAAAATTCTGAAAATTTTACTAAAAATACTTTACACTATGATAAACCTACGAAAAATAAGAAACAAAAAAATTGCTTATAAATAAGCCCGCAAATAAGCTGTAAACAGCTTATGGCTTAATAGCCAAAAACACCCTTAAATACCCTGGCCCTTGGGATACTAACGTAAAAGTCCCAAGGGCGCAGCGGTAAGTGTGTGAGTATAAAGAGAGGTGTACGAGGGTAGAGACCCGGGTTCGAGTCTTGCTCACCCGGGTCACCCCTTGTCTCCTTTTTTTTTTTTTTGAAAAACTTTGTGAACCAAAGTTGTTAAGCTTATGGAGCTTAACAACTTTCAAAACTACAAGTTTTTGTAAAAAGCTAAGAATAAGCTTAAAAACAGCTTTTTAAAACGACAGCAGCTTAAAAGAAGCTAAAGGGCAAAAATGACTAAGTCTTTAGGACATTTGGACCAATGAGCTAGCACTTGGACAAATAAGCTAAAAGAACTGGCTAGCTTATCCTAAATAAGCACTAAAAGGCTAAAAGCTAAAACTAAATAAGCTTAAAGAGGGCTTAACTTGACAGAAGCTTAAACTAAGCTAAAAAGGATAAAATGCTTAAGGGAACTAACTGTTAACACTTAAATAAGCAAAGGAAATGGAAAATAAGCAAAACATCTTAACACACTAACCTAAAAAGCTATTAGGAACACAATTAAGCTCATTAAATAAGCTCAATAAGCCAGAATGAAAACAAGCAATCCCTAAACTAAGCCTAAGCAAAAACAGTGAGAGGGCTAATTTGAGCTTAAGAATAAGCTTTCAAAGGAGCTTTTTAAGGGCTGAATTTGAAGGAACTTAACAAAGAGCTTATGGGCTTTAAAGAAAAGCCAAAAGCTTGGACTTAAGTTCACTAGAAAGCTAGAAAAGAGGGCTTAAAAGTCACCCCTTTGCACCAGGGGAAATTAAGCTAAAGACAATGGCTTAATTTGACAGCTTATTTTAAGCTGTCAAATAAGCTTAAATGAAAAAGAAAAGTTGAAACAGATTAATAACACTAGGAAATGGACTTGTGCACAAATTTTAAGAAACTAAAACACATTTAAACTTGCTGATTTTAGAGAATGAAAAAGGGGCTTTTTGCTTAAAAACTGAAACTTAAAATTTTTGGTGGTTTTGACTTAAAAAGTCAAGTGACCAAAGGGTGTTTTGTCAGCTTGTTTTAAACACACAATGACATGAGTATACTATTGATATGGACTTGTGCTTCCAATTTTTAACTTTTAAGAACCATTGAAACACTGTGATCTTTTAAAGTGGAAAAAGGGCTTTTGCTTTTTTAAAATGCTACTTTAAAAAAGACTTGGTTGGTTTTTGGACTCAAAAAGTTCACTAGTTGACCCAAGGTGTTGGACAGCTTGATTTAAAACCACAAAATAGCACACTTTTTTGAACTAACACTCAAAATCCCAAGTGCTTATCTAAATAAGCACTTGTGGCTTTTTAAAATCCCACAGTTTGAAAGATGTGACTTAGATAGACTTTGAAAAACATTTGCAAACCTCAACAACTTATAAAATAGCTTAAAACAAGCTTAATACTTAAGCTTAAACTACTTTGAGACTCCAACCCATACCAAAATTGTATTTGACCCATTTTTACTCTTATGCCAAACACCCCTTTATATTTCTTAAAATGGATTTTAACACTTTAAAAAGCTGTTTTAACTCATAATTCTTAAAGGGAATAGTAAAATAAGCATTAGACAACCTAAAATGTACAATAATAAGCAAGAAAATAAGCAACTTCTAATAGATAAAAAACAGAATAAGCTATAAAAAATCTAAAAATTAAGACTTAAAAGAGAGAATTGTAATGACCTTTGTCCATGCTTTTAACAAGGACTTTTTGAGCACTAAAGGGCTTTAAGCTACAAGCTCTGGCTTATAATAAGCCAGTGAATAAGCCAATAAGCTCTTCCAACTTTAGCTTATCTTCCAAATGGCTTATTCTAGATTTTTTCAAACAAAATACATTATAAATCTATAAAACTATGAAGAGTTAGTTTAATAAGCTTAATCAAACTTTCTTAAGGCTATCTTATAGAAAGCTTATTTAACACATATAAAGGTAATTTAAGCCGTTTGATAATAAATTCTTAAAACGAGTATAAATTCTCAAAAACTTCAACACTTAATTAATTGTTAAAAGGAGTACAAGGATCTTGCAAATAGGCGTGAATATGCTGAAGGAAAACAAAAAGAGACTTAATTTTAAAGAAAGATAATAAAACTTCTATCTACTATTCTTAAATTAGGCTCACATAGCTTTATTATATACTAAGAGGCTAAGTCTCAGCTTCTTCTTCTTGTGTTTCTTTTGTGAGAGACTTCAATGAGTAAATCCCAGCCATTGATAGCCATTGTGCTTCTTTGGATTAATCATAGCCATTGATTCGGCCAAGTTTTATGCGAAAAGTAGGATTGCCAACATGGAAAGGCTTCTCTTTTGGTGGGAAAGATAGTGGGGGTGAGGGGGGAGGTGATTACCCATGGTGGTGGTGATGTTTACAGGGTTAAAAAGGGTTTACTAACCGGGAGTTATGTTGGGGGGAAAAGGGGCGGGAAAATTTGTTATGAAAAGGGGTGACAGGGCAAAGGTTTATGGGAGTTGCCACTTTTGGTCCCTCATGGTTATAATAGCTCTTGCAACCATGGTCCTTGTGTGATTGAGGGTTTGGGGATTTGGCAATATAACCCCCCAAGGGTTATATAAACCCCCAAGGGTTTTTTTCTTTTTCTATTTTTTTTTTTTTTTTATTTTTTATTTTCTTTTTATTTTTTTTATTTTTTTTTTCTTTTCTTATATTTTTTACATTATAACCCTTTGCACCGTAGTCCTTGTTAGTTAAAATGACATTGGGGCCTTACGGCAGTTTCGGGCCCTGGGGTTAACTTTTGTGAGATTGGCAGTTTAGGTCCTTCTCTTTCTTTTATTCTTTTTCTTCTTTAAATAAGTTTAGGGACTTAACAAGTTTAGTCCCTAAACTTGTTTTTCTTGACTTTTTGGCTTTAGGGCTTGTCGGGGTGACTTTCTGTTGATTTTTTTAGGCTTTTTGTTTGACTGGACTTGGTCTTTTTCCCTTCTTTTCCATTTCCGAGTCCGGTTTTTGTCGTTTTGGCTTTGTTTTTATTCTTTTTCTTAGATATACGTTCATGCACAACACATTAGCAACACAAGCGTTATTTGGCTTTTTAAGTACCGTTTTTGGTTATTTTTGCTCGTTTTTAAAAGGGAAAGGTATGTGTAATTAAACACATACCACTCCCCCAGTTTGTCCTATAAATATTGGACTTTTCCCCACTATTTTCTCATCTTTTGCACTCATTCTTTCTGTTCTAAAACAGCCCACACATCTCACTAAAATCTTTTGATCATTTAATCATAAAGCTTTGTTTCCAAGTGATCCAAGCTCAATTCCTCAAGTGCAAGAGAAGAATACTTTCATCATCAAGTGAAGAAGTATTACACCTCAAGTGTATATTGCAATCTTGTTGCATCCATATCACATATTTGTAAATCAATTATATATCTTGTATTTGTGTGTAGTAGCTAGATCTTGGCGATCTTTGTAAGTATAGTTAGATATTGGTGATTGACCAAGTAGTGGTTGCTAGTTGTGATATAAGTAGTGTGGTGAAGTGAAGTCGCAAAGTTGTGAAGACGTCTTAAAGTTGTGAAGAAGTCGTGAAGTTGTGTTGTGATAGATTGGTTCTAGCTAAGATTAGAACTCGACATTTAGCTTTGTGTCGTAAATCGGTGTATTGCAATGTTATGTCGGTTTTTCTTCGCCATATAAGGGAGTTTGTTGATTAGTGAAGAAAACTCTCGAGTTTAGGTGCTCGGGGAGTGGAGTAGGTGGAAGATGGGTACTGCTTCGTTACGAATCCACTATAGTTCTCGTGTTGTTGTGGTTTGATTGTTCTTTACTTCTTATCTCTTGTTTACTTTATCATTTCACTTTACTTATATTGTTCATATTGTGCAAGTATTGAATTCACAAAAAGTCGAATCTAAGTTTTACAAACAAACATAAACATTAAATTAAAAAGCGGTAAATTTATTCCAACCCACCTTTTGTTTTCCACACCTTTTAGAAAATGGAACGGTTCAGGTGCTAATAAGCAGATATACACCTTATGCGCCTTCTTACCTGTTTGGACCTTTTAGGTAAATTCTTTTATGTGACCATTTTGACCCATTAAGTGTTATCCTTAACCAAGACCGACTTATTCATAAGATGGGTTTAACTACTCATTTTGATATTTTCATATAGCTTTTTGGTTCAATACTAGAATACCGGGAGAACATGAAAACTTCTGAAAGGATGTTAAATTACCGGCATGGTTTAATTGCAGTGTCTCTTTGCTTTGGAAAAATAGAACGGATGGTTGAATTCGTAACCGTTGATCATATAGCTGATCATATAAAAGGTATATGATCATCTTCTGCCATGCCTCCTTCTTTTAACCAACTCATCTTAGAGGTCTGTTTGTGGCATATAAATATATGTATATATTTATGTGTCATTCTTTTATAAAAGCTATAGTCTGTAACACGGTAAACCTGAAATCTACGGGTATATAAAAATTTACAGTTCAATAACATGTATAAATTTCTATTAAATAATGGATGTATAACAATTCAATGTCTTTGTTGTTACTTTGTTGCTACTGCATTCATCTTACATCATTTTTCATGGAAATGTTTGATAACATAATAACCCGCGCTCCGCAGCAAAGCGCAGGTTAAAAACCTTGTTTAGTACAATTAATAAGGGTCAAAACACATATTAATATCTCCGAACTTGACATATTGAATCAATTAATACCTTGGATTTTTAAAGGTGCAAAATCTTAAATTTGACAAAATGCAATTTTTAATACATTATACCAATCAACCCAATAATTAATTTATTTCTTTTGCTAAAAAATCAATTTAGTAAAGTATATCTTAAAGTTAATTGATTTATAGTTAAAATTGGGCTAATTATGTATACATTTTCCAAAAAATTTAATTATTTTTATTTATTTACAAACTATTTAAAATTTTAATTTATTATTTAGAATATAAAGAATATGTAAGTAACATTTATTTTATAAAATTTCTTACGAACAACTTTTTTCTTTATCTTCATTATTTTATAATATATGTTTGTTTTCAAAAAAAATTTTTAAATCAATAATAATTAACTATATAATACCTTTTGTAATTTCAAATCTAATATTTCATATGAAATGAATAAATAGTTAAATAAATATAACATTAATATTATTTGATCAAACTTTTAATTATATAATATGAATATATATTTAATGAAAGTAATGTGATAAATTCATTTTTCTATAGAGTATTATTTGAAAATTGATATTTAGTTTTAATAAATAAATATATTATATTTTAAATGAAAAATAAAAATAACTAACTTTAAGGAAAATGTATATTTAATTGTTATAAAATTAACTACAAACCTTTTATATTATAATAAGCTTTACAAAATTGTTTTTTTATCATAAAAATAATTAGTTATTGAGTTAATTGATTGTAGAATCTATATCTATACTACTTTTAAAGAGAATTTAAGATTCTCTTGAAAATTGAAAAACTGCTAAAATAAAAAATGTTAAAAAATTTAATACATAGAATCTTGCTATTTTAGGGTTTATAAACATGTAATGCTAATGTTTTAAAAACGTAACATTTAAGTAATATAATTGCTCATTTAATGTTAATGTTTTAAAAACGCAATTACGTAAATAACATTGAACATACATTAAAAACGTAAATAACATTTAAGCAATATAATTGCTCATTAAATGACTGCATTTAATATGTTCATGTAACGACTAATTTTTATAATTATGGAGGCTAATTATAGAAGAAATTAATAGGCCCATTAATTATTGACTATAGTTTGGGTAAATCCCCTATGATCACAATTGCATTGAAAAACACACAGAAACATAAACACTTATTCTTGTCAATATCTAGCTTCATCACATTCATACTTTTTTGCTTTCGTTTTGGTTCTCGTTTTAGATATCATGTTATGAGTATCATCGTAAACCACTTCTACCATGTTTTCATACTAATTTTTCTTCTCAATGTTTTCTGTTGGATTGGTTACATTCGGCTACGATTAAATCCTTAAAAAAGGTATGCCTCCTTTTCTCAAAACCCTAATGATGAAAGTATGTTATATTTTTTAGACTGTGTGTGTCTATATATATATATATATATATATATATATATATATGTTGGTTTCTTTGCAACTTTGCATAACGGGTTTCATGAAGCCTATAAACTCCACTCCCTCACCAACTCCACCACTACACCACCATTCACCTCTACCAACGAGCTCATCCATGATTGTAACCCCATCAACACAGAATATCCCACACCACCAAACCCCTCTTAACCACCGAATGCCGCAAACTATGTATGCCATAAAGTAAAAGGTTTAGCTGGTCCACGATAGTGAAAAGGCAAACTAGAAAAGAAGAAAGCCAGCGAAAATTATATGTTTATTGTTGCTATCAGAGTATTCATGAATTTGACTTTATTAAAGATTCATATATTCATATATTCATATGTAATTTTATTTTATTTTTTGTTTTTATTTGTGACTCAGGTTTAAATAAAGAAGACAAAAGAAGGAAATAAATATTGTGATTTTATCTATCTATACTTCTATACTAAGGATATTGCTACAATTCTTGAATTTAATGTGAAAAGTAAAAACTGAATGTATTTTAGGAATGAATGAAAAATGAATTTTTATTATTATGAAATCACATTGAATTGTTTTACAATTTGTATATTAAATTCAGTCATCAAAATACTTTATATAACTTTATAATGGACCATTTAATTTATCATTATAAAGGCCTTCAATATTTATTAAAAAAGTGGTAGCTGTTTATAAAATCATTACATCGTTATGTTATTATTAAAAATGTGTACAGCATCTCACCTCACAAATCTCAACACAAAACCATTTAATATTCCCACACAAATGTTATTGTTACATCAAAAAAATAATCTCTCATATACCCTTCACTTTCAACTATCTCAACTCGTACGGGTACTGTCTGCTGGTATTCTTTATATTTTTGTAGAAAAACGTTTTTTTGATATGTTAGAGAAATATTTTACCACAATATCGCATATAGTTAATTATATGCAGCTAAAAATTACCAATGCTATGCACGGGTACTCATCTAGTAATACTAATTTCAATTTATCAAGTCATAGTTACTATTGTGCATCATTAAAATTCAAATTATTAAATGAGATATTAATATGTGTTTTGGCCAATGAATTTCATTGCATAAGTTTTGTTTTCGTCATATAAGAAGGAATCATTATACAATAAATGAATACAAAGTAAAAGACACAATCGATTTTAATCTGTAATCTCTCTATCGAGTTTCAAGATGCTTATGATTTTATTTTATTTTATTTCATTTTATTTCTCAAGATAATTTACTAATTAAGAACATGTATTGATGATAAATATCATGGTGTTTCTTTTTCCCTTGTTACCACTTAATGGGTGGGCCTAATCCCTTGTTTCATTTTAATGGGTAAGGCCATAAAAATCTCACTCTCTTAATTAAGTAGCTCATAAGTTATATCTCCAAGCACTTAATTTAGGAAACACCCTAACAGTGACAACCTTTATGCATGATTTTCTTGACTTGGAAACTTAAAGACAAAAAGTGTTGATTTGACCTAACTATGAAATTATTCCCATTTCAAAGACAACTATATGGAACATGTCGTTTTACGTGTCTCCTTTTTCTATTATCGTAGCGTGTTTTGTACAACATCGTGTAAAGAACCTGATTGGTTATAATGATATACAATCAATTTTGCCACAAATGTGATTTTATTTGCTGTAATTAGAAAGGTATACCTACAAACACCTTTTGCCGTGTTTTATGAATTAATTTTGTCGTCATACAAGTTGTTAAAAATAGCTTCGTGCTCTATATATTTAGATCATTTTGTAACCAGTAAATCATTTTTATAGAGAACATAACTTATCATACTAAGGCTGTGTTCGGCAACGGGTTCAAGGAGACTTATACCGAGTTTGAGTTTTAGAATAACCTACATCATATGACATAAGTTTTTGTTTGTATATATGTTTATGGATGTTTTTATAAGTCATATTTATGCATAAGTCAATTTTTATAAAAAAAAAAGGGCTTTTGGGTATAGATACGTCATATTCCTTAAATAACCTTTAAAATATAACTAGAAGAGTATCCGTGCATAGCTCGGGTATAGTAACGAGAATTTTATAACGGCAGATAGTTGTAGTGATAAAAAAAAGTTTATGGATATAAACAAAAAATAATAAAAGTTTGAAGATTTGAGGATTAAACATAATGTTTTGAAACCCGGTTCGACCCGGCCGGTTCAACCGATTGAACCGGTTCCGGTCGAAAAACAGGTCAAATTAAACCGGTTTTTGTATTTTCGAAATCCGGTTAGACCTGCCGGGTTTGAAGTGACCCGGGTCAACCCGGTGGTGGAACCGGTTGAACTGGTAACCTGGTGACTCGACCGGGTTGATTAGCGACTCGATTTTCAAAACAATGATTAAACACTATTTAAACTGAATGAAAATAAGATAGGTTATAAACGAAAATTATAATAAAAGTTTATAGTTTCCATATTTACATGTCTTAAATTTTCAACATTCAACATTTGAAAGTTTTTTCATTATAGATAGTATAGATATAGATATATTATCACACAAAGACTGAAAATATATATGAATTTATTTTGATGCATTTTTACGATTTCATATTAATAAACTTAAGTTCCAACTAATTCGTTAAATAACTTATTAAAAATATAAGATTCAACATTTGACTTATAAGATAAGCAAGAATATCAACCTCAGTATTACCTACTGCTCCATTTCTAACCACATCCCATTGCAACAAACATACCCTAAAAGATTTTTACACGAGAGTTTAATATTTTTATAAGAAACTTACTATTGTTGAATTGAAACCTTGAAATTGTTTGTTTTCAGATGGCCCATATAATAAAACGGGCCGGACTTAAGCTACTTACATTTAGCAAATTATAAACTGAGCCCATACATCTGTCCAATGAACAAGTCTTAAAGACTCAAACCATGTGCACAAATACAGTATTTTGCTTCAACAACACTATTTTGCAGAAAATTTATTGATTGTTACACACTTAGAAATCACAATAATGCTTGTCTTATTTACCTAATCATACTAGTATAGTTACATAATCGATCACCCTGCGCCAACCATGTGGTAAGTAGGCGACGTTTTTTAGTTTTTCCCGCAACGCCAACAACCGCCCCAATTTCCATGCAGAGGCGTGACTCCTCCTTTAGTTGGAGCTTCTACATGGTTAGCAAAAAGAAATTAGTAGACAACTATATATACATCATTCATTCATTCTGTAAAAAAGAAACACACATTTGCACGTATACGATATGCTAGTCATCCATCATACTTGTTGGCTGCGGACTTTGGCTCGTGTTGTGGCCTGTAGAAGGTTTCTACCTTCTGATGAAATAAGGACGAATTCGAAGAGAACAACTAAGATCAATGCCATAACTTTAATCTTCATTATATTTTTAAATGCGTGTTTTGCTATTGGTGTTGATTATATAGACGGTAGTAATGTTATTGTCAACCTTAATAATCACACGGTCTAATCTATACTTATAATTCTGTCAAACCCAAACAAGGAAGAAGTAAACAAAAGTCAACTGTTGACATTAAGTTATATAAAATAAATCATTTTTTGTAGGAATGAAATGTTCAAATCATTTTTCTCAGCGTGTGCGTGAGCAAGTAGTGTTTCGGGTGGGCTGTCATTGTTGAACTAGGGTTCAGGTTATGCTATGCTGAGAGTATATTGCTAGGTTGGTGGTGCATTATGGCCTAAAAAAGCTTAAGGAAATGACGAGATAAGAATATGAGTAGGTGGGTTATGCGTTTACCTGAGAACTAGCCATCGTCTGTACAGTTGTTCAATGTGAGCTGATATTTTTGCTTGACCTAAATATACTGCGACTATTTCCCTAGATCTACCCTGGCAGAGGTTAAACATATGGCTTTAATGATTCAGGATGAAATCACAAAGCATAATGATTCAAGATGAAATTGCAAAACATATGTTTTTAATGATTCAGGATGAAATCACCTATGTGAGAGAGAAGTGGGGTCGCTTCAAAGGGAATTGTGAGGGGCGCAATTCCTAAGAGCTCTTGCAGAACCAGGCTAGTGTTCATGACCATAACGAGCACGACTATGAGGACTTGACAAGGTCAGGGAGAGTCTTGTGTGAGTGTGTATTGTCGTCTATGTAAACAGATGTTGAGTTCAAGGACATCGCGTCTACTCAGATCTAGGAGACTAAGTGCATCTCACAAGGGAAGGTTCAAAGGGTCACACCTACCTATCCTATGCAGGACTCAACCGCAGAAATTTCACCGAAACTTTCGTGTGTTTTCGACCGATTTCCATTCATGTGGGGGATTGTTGGAAAAATAGTATATGTTATATATATTTATGTCTAAAATGGAGATAATATGAATGAGATATCGTGTCTCAAAGTGGGACACGTGAAACACAAAATCTGGAAATCTATTTTAGGAATAGATTTAAACTTATCAAATAAGTTTGTACAAAATATTTTGTGTCATTAAAAGATATGCAAATCTTTTTTTGTTAATAAAAGATTTGCTTAAGTTGGGCAGTTATTTATCTTGAAAAACAAGACAACGTTTTCACTATAAATAGAGGCCTAGTCTCATTCGTTTTAGACACAACAAAATATGCAGCTCCATAGAAACCAAGTTCCAGCAATCCTTTCGATCAGAAATGTACGACTCCTTCCGTGATTTTTCAGGCAAGTTTGTGAGGTCCGGCTGTACAACAACTTTGGACGTTGTACCCTGGAAACAGACGGCGAATCTGTTTTAAGGGAATCGTGTTAAACACGAGCCTCGTTCCACGACCTTTTACTGCTTTTATTTACTTATCGTTATATAGTGTCTGTCTTCTGCTTATACCCCTTTCTGTCTGTTATTTAATTTTCTGTTACTACGTATTTATTTTCTGTTAATTTAATTTATTGTATTACAATTCGATTTTATTAATAAAAGTGTAACAGTTTCCCAACACTAGACTAGTTGGGCATCTTGTAGTTATTTCTTTTGTGGTTATGGTACAAGTAATCTCACAATACAAAGCAAAAAAGAATGAAGGACCACCATCTCTATGTCGGTTCGCAAATAAGAACCATGCAACTTTGATGGATTCTGTTATAGTGTTATGGGTAGATATATATTCTACTCGTATATCACCATCATTTTCAACTTTTGAATTTCTTTAAGTAATTCTTTTCTAGACTCAAAATAGATGGTATAATTGGTTTTTTTATGTGGTAAGGTTTCTTACCTGTAATTGTGTATCAGTGTGTGTATGCATATTAGGTGGTACAAACCTTATCATTAGAACCTTTAAATAATCATGAGTAATTTCGGGTTTAAAACTGAAACAGTTGAATTGTCTGAAAGTTAACGTGTGTAGGATTGGCCTACAATCGTAAACATTCTCTGTTTTCAGCTATGTTTTCTTAACAATGGTGGCAGATTAGTTGTTGCTTTCAAACATTTGATGGTAGTGGGTAAAAAGATCAAAGTCCATATACTATGGAGTAGTATTACTAAAGACAAGAAATATTGTTGCTGGTTTATATAGTCGTTAGACAGCATAAATCACGGAAAATTTTCAAATTTATTACTTAGAATTTTTGAACGTTCATTTGTCTGCCTAGAGTAGGTGTTCAATTTTGATTAGTGTATAACACACCAGATGTGAATTATACGTATAAAAGGCCAAAATTAAACAAGCATATATATGAGTTGCTCAAGTTGAAGCTCTGGTCAAATACTTAAAAGGTTTTTAATTCGAGTCCTATGTACATATGTTGTTCATTATGTATTTGTAGACTACCTACCTAGTAAACTAACAAGAATATATTAACTCATGTTTCGTAGATGAATGATATTTTATAAGCAAACCAAAGACTGATTAGTGTCCTTATATGCAAAGAAATGAAACTATGGAGATGAATTTATGAGTAATAATAATACCGTTGGATGGTTGATCAAAGTCAATGCTATTGCTGATTTCTCTGTTGATCCATGTACAGCAAGAGAGCCTCCTCCTCCTCCTCAACAACACCATCTTTATTCGACTATTTATATATATGTACCAACAGATGCTTTTTAGGGCGGGGAATACGAAAACTAGGAAGCAATGTCCTGTATTACAACCAACAACCATCCATGAAAATAATTACTATTTCTCTTTGGTATTTCCATACACTTATTTTGGATTTTAGCATACAGAATGACAAATGTTTTTTAAAATATGAGTAAGTGCAATATGGTTTACGAAATGACCGTCTCACGTCCCTCGTTAATACTTCACGCAGATTTCATCCCTCCATTAGTAAAATGAGGCACCACATTTCTGAGGACGAACGATGCAAATATTTTGTCAGTTAAAGGGGAAAAAGTGAGGCAAAAATACATCCATGTGGTTTGCAAAAAGTCCGTCTCACATCCTCATGTGACCAACATTTTCCCCCTTAACTGACAAACTATTTGCACCGTTCGTCCTTAAGGATGTATGGTGCCTCATTTTACTAACGGAGGGATGAAATCTACGCGAAGTATTGACGATGAACGTGATACGGTCATTTCGTAAACCACAAGGATGTATTTTGCACTTTACTCTTAAAATATTTAATGAAATGACTTTGATTGTATTATGGCATCTACTTTGTTAAACCTTTATAAAAGTTTATATTTTTATTATGACATTAACTTATAAACCTATCTTCATTGTATAAACCTCATAAAACTTTATAAACATCATACATAATATAAATTCATTAATTTATGAAGAGGTTTAATATTCTAAACATATTTATAAACCTATTTTCACTATGGTTTACAAGTTCTTAGACTTCTTCATCATTTTATAAACTTTTTTTGTAAACTAATATGGTGGATGCCCTTAGTTGACAAAAAAGCGGCAAAAGTACTTGTGCCTATAACTCTAACATGGATGAGGTTTTCAAGTTCAATTTCTGCTACGTGTAACATGGATGAGGTTTTCAAGTTCAATTTCTGCTACGTGTAAGCAATCCTTAAGTGGCCACGCCAACCTCCTGAAAAGGGAGGGTTAACCCGGTTTGAGTTTGTGTGACGGTGGTTCAACCCCGGTAAATTAGTTAGCCAAAACGTCGGAAATCATGGTTAAAAAAAGGAAAATTGATGTATATAAGAATACAATATCGGCCCTGATTTATTACCCTCTCAATAATTATGGTTTCTATATAACTGGTTGGTTTGAATTTTTTTGATAGATTATTTATTGATAATTTTCACCTACTAAAGAATATGACATACAATCTGCTTCCTGTTGTTTTAAACTTTGAAGGGACCAGTAACTTCCTTTCCTACATAAATGTTTGGTCTACCCTTCTTTTAAGATCTAATCACTAATTACAAGATGAACAAATAAGAAATCTAATGACAAAAAGTTTTCTTCATAGAACAAGTAATGACAATATTATGACAAAGATGAATCTGATATACCAGTTCAAGTACTTTGGTTAGTGTAACTAATAGCTCAGTAATAAACATCCTTTATTAGTATACGTTCAGTGCCGTAGCTGAGCTAGCGGAGGCCCTGTGCGAACGAAAGTTTATATAATAACTAAACATCGCGACAAAGATATATCGTAACCATCTAGCTTTAGTTTTTTATGAGTTCTTTATTATTCCGGATCACTTGAAGTAGAGTTTAACAAATATTTAGATCATAATTTCATATATCTTTAACATTATGATATGGGAAGCAAATTTTGAAGCCCCAAAATATATAAAGGGATATATATTTTGAGGCCGGGGCCCTGTGCGGTTGCACACTTCGCACACCCTCAAATACGGCTCTGTATACGTTAACAAGTATACGATGAAACTTAAACAACTTAACAAATTAGCGATATGTAATAAAAGAAATGTTAATTTTTTAGAGGAGAAATTCTATACACTATGTTTTAATTGTTGCATTTGTTATTGTAATCTTATATATATTATCAATGCGGTTTATTAGAGTCTAATATACATATATACTATTATTATTTAGGAGATATAAACTATCTAAAACCTTCTTTCTGAGCAACTACCAAAATCATTACAAAGATGGGTAAGTTCCTAAACAGCTTAATGTAACAAAATACTAGTACTACGTAAAATGTTAGCACTCTAGCTAGCTAGCAGTGACATCGACGTTGTAACAAAATAGAAAGGAAACATCATATCAAATGGTGTATTAGAACTCAAAGGACAAAAAAACAGGTGAGTTGGTATTACAAGTTAGATAAATGTCAAATTTAGAAAACAACTAGTACTAACTACAAAAAAATATATCTACGCAAATCTCCTTTGATAAAAATAATTTGATTGAGCGATTGAGGCCTCATTGGGTGACTAAGAGTCATTGAGATTACGATAATATTTACAGTAATTAATGATTTTCAAATGGCATAACGACTCTCAAAAATCTTACAAATGTGAGTTTATAGTAAGAAAAACCACTTAATAAAATATAAATGAGGTTTAAAAACATACGTTGACATTCAAAATGTACACTATTTAAGTAAATATCATTGCAAAAAGGTTCTACTATATAGTAAGAAAAACCACTTAATAAAATATGATGTAACCACTTCAGATATTGGCATCACTTAGATTTTGCAAAAGATATATATTTTAAGATCATGATATGGGCAAGGTGACGTTATTTCGCAATGTTCAAACATGACTGTAAAAAGAAAAATACAATTTGTTTTAAAGATATCACATCATAAAATCATGAATAGTATCCAAATCGATTAACATGCGTTTATACCTTTTTAAATAATATAATATGTGGATCACAAGCATTACACATCAATATATATGATTTGTAATAACTTTTTAGAAAAATGACGAGCAAAAACGTACAATGGAAAAAAAAAAGTAAACATGTCTTAGTACTTAAATATGTGGTAGCCAGTTGATTTGGCATCCGTAAAATAACTAGCTAGGAAGATAGAATTCAAGATAGTTGGAGCACTCGAAACTCAATTATATGTACGTACGTAATAATATAATCAGTTTGCTTGAAAATTCGTATATATCTTCCGAATCATACGAAGATATAAGCAATTCGCATTGTATAAACATTAGATGCTAATAAACATATTTGAGAACGTAAAGATACAGCGTAAAAATTTGCAAACATCGAACCGATAATGTAAATGAGAAGAGTATAAGAGTATACCTTTTGGATTAGCAAATTTAGCCGATAAAACACTTCGTGAGGATCGTCGATAGCTTGAAACCTAGAAGGATAAATGGTGATATAACTACATGGAATATGCACTACCGCAGTAAATGAAGAATGTAAAGCGAGAAAGAAGGAGTGAAGTTAGGTAAACAAACCTGCAATGGTCATTTAATTAGAAAATGCAGAGTGATGTAGTAAAGAAGAAAGAGAGATGTGGGAATTTGGTTTTATAAATGGTTTAAAGCCTTGGATCCTCTTCTATTATTTGGATATATATATAGTCAATATGATTTACTAGGGTTCAAGTCACATATATATTATAATTATTAATATATATTAAAAATCAGAAATTGGTAACTGTGCCTCATTAATATAAGCCACACATTTATGTTACCCGGGTCGACCCGCCGGTGAACCGTCGGAACCTGAATCTACACGTGTTTTCTCCGGAAATCACCGAACAAGAACAAAATCCTTCCTCCACAAAATTGCTTTGTGTGAGAGTCATCCTTTCCCACCATTTTTACCTAACTGCCACTTAGATTTTGGTGCTAAGATCTTTGGTCACGAGATTCCAAAATCATCACCATTCCCACTTCATCATTTTCTTCGGCGACCAAAAAAATTAGGCTATAGTGTTTGAATTGTTTTGTAGGCTTTGAGATTAAGTGTGGAATACTGGGGCATCCGAATTGGTTTTCAGGTATATTTATTCCTTAAAATTTACATAGAATCGAACATCTTATGGTTTTGGTGTTCAGACATAGAAGTAGTTGAACTAAAGTTTCATATCTGTTTTAAGTTTGTTGAAGAATTTTTGGTCATTTGTTTGAGGTTAGATGTGTCGTAATAGGAATAAATGTGTAATGTAGTTTAGGTGTTTGATATTTTCTCGTGTTTTGGATTTTGAATTGGTATTGCATTATTTGTGTTTGCATGATTTTGGATATCTTTATTTTGATCAGCTATATATAAAAATGCATGTTGGACATTTTTTTGTTAGTGAGAATCAATAGACAGAACAAAAGGAGTGAACGATTATATCAAGTAACTGTTGTGATTTTTCAGGTTGATTAGGGATTAGGCAGAACTCGGTGCTCAACTTTTGAAACAAAAATCCTGGGCTTATGATTAGGTTACCTTATTCGGATCATACAATACAGGTGCACGGACCATGGCGGGACAACCACACCTGTGACGTGGTTGCAGCCATGGCGCGGATCATAAAAATTGGACGCACGTATCTTGGCGGGGCAATCATACACGCGATGTGGTTGCAGCCATGGTGTGCGTTTGGTTCCTTTTCTATATTCGCAATGTATGCTCCATCTTTCATTGGCCTGACCAACAATATACATCATAGATCATGGAATCCAGATTGCCTTCTCTATTATGTTTGCAACCAGGTCGGGCTACTGTTATGCTGAGCATTCATTGTTAACGAGGTTGTGATGAGTTTACATGGGCTCAGTTAAACTTGAGATTGTCCGCAACTTGACGGGGCAGCCTGTTAGGTTCGCAGCCATGCCAGATGTAATCTCTTTTTCACGCGTGCTTCCCTATCCGAGCCTCTGTTTAAAAATTGAAAGCTTGATTGTAGTGTTGTATCGGGTTACGAGGTATTTGATGGTGATGTGCAACACCGCTCTTTTGGCATTTGTGATGCCGTATTTGTTGATATTGAAATTCAGGGCAAATATATTCTTAATTTGATTAAGGAGCAAGAACGCGGGTGGCATTCATTTAATGTTTAGCTCGACCCGACCCGGTGAAGTTATTTAGTACATTCGGGTTATATGCGGCCCGGGTTCAGCATTCACCTGTTTATGAGCATTCGCTCTTAATGAGGATGTGATGAGTGTACATGGGCTCAGTTGAAAGCCACCTGGATTCCATAACTTATGGAATATGTTTGTGCTAGAGATGGTGAGGGAAACGGGAGAATTATTATTAAAAGGTTGGGTCGGGTTCAGTTTTAATACTTATTACACTTAACGTCTCACCGGCTTGGGTCGGGGAAAACAGTATGTGAATGTGACTTGCGTTCACGCTTTTGCACTCTGCTGATACAGGCTGGTCACATCTGGTATGTAACCGATATATGTTTTTACGATATGTTGAATCTGTTTGTAGTGGATGCCTGCTGCTTATGTTTGTTCCTGAGTTACGTATTGAACTAAGAGGATGTGATGAGTTTACATGGGTTCGGTTAAAGTTTAGATTATCCGCAACTTGGCGTGGCAACCGGCTAGGTATGCGGCCATGCCGATGTATCTTCTTTTTCTCGATTCTTCCCTATCTGAGCCTCTTTGGAATTGTTAAAATCTCAGCTGAATAAACAGCACAGGTTAGTCGTTTTTATTGTACGCTTCATGTTCAAAGGGTAACAGCTATCGTCGAAGGCCTTGGTAGGCTTGCAACATCCGTGTTATACATATTATAACTTTATGTAAATGTTAGAAATCGGGAAGAGTGCATAGTAAATGCATTTATCTGCTGATACAGGCTGGTCATGTCCAGTATATAACCGATATATGTTTTTACGATATGTTGAATTTGTTTGTAGTGGACGCTTGCTGCTTATGTTTGTTCCTGAGTTACGTATTGAAATAAGAGGCTGTGGTGAGTTTATATCGGTTTGGTTAAAGCTTAGATTTTTCGCAACTTGGCGTGGCAACCGGTTAGGTATGCAGCCATGCCGGTGTATCTTCTTTTTCTCAATTATTCTCCTATCTGAGACTCTGTGGAATTGTTAGAATCTCAGCCGAATAAACATCACATGTTAGTCATTTTTACCGTACGCTTTATGTTAAAAGGGTAACAGCTATTGGCGAAGGTCTTGGTAGGCTATCTGAAGACGAATTATCAACATGTGCTTGAATAAGTGTTAGAAATACAAAAAGTATCGGTCACTTTCAATATAGTTAGTCATAGCTCGTAGATTAATCATATGTAATGTTAGTAAGCTAACTGGGCCAAAGGCTCATAGAAAGCCCATGACTAAGCCCATGGCCGGTCATAGCTAGATGTATTTATACCCTCTCCACACATGGAGAGGGTGTTGGTTGTTCATTTTTCTCACATAGTTAATCTAAGATTCTCTTCTTTGTTTCTCTCTCTAAGTGTTCATCCAACCACCTTTTTCTCTCTCTAAAAACCCTAGATCGAATCCCTTACTATATGTGTTAAGATATTCTACAATTAGTATCAAGAGCCATGAGGTGTTTGTGAAGGTTTTGTGTGTACTTTTTCTACTCTTTTTAGGCGTGTTCTTGGTTTGAACCTATCAAAAGGTTTTCATCTTTTGAGGGTTTAAAAACCATAAAGCTTTAAACTTTCTTCTTTAGTTATCTTAGTTTAGGCTAGAAGTACAAGAAAATCTTTGAAAAACCATCAAAAAGTTCATCTTTTTTAGTCTTTTTGGTTAGAAAAAGTGTGTTGTACCAAGAATCTTGATTTCAATTTTTTGTGTGTCAAAAACGTTAAAGTTTGTGTTTTTAAGGTTCTAATAGTCTTAGATAGGTAAGAAGTACAAGAAAAATCGAGTAAAAACGTCAAAAAGTGAGTCTTTTTAAGATTATTGATTTTTGAGTTTCGAAGTGTATTGGGCGTATTATACGTAAAGGCGAATTATACGTGTTTTGTTCAGGCGAATTATACGTTTCATCTTCAGGCGAAGTATACGTCTTTTACACAGGCGATTTATACGTTCTCTCAAAGGCGAATTATACGTATTTCTGTCAAAGGCGATTTATACGTAACTTTGTTATGGCTAATAATACGTATCCATATCAAAGGCGATTTATACGTATATTTTGTTAAGGCGATTTATACACGTTGTTTTCTTCAGGCGATTTATACATCATTACTTCAAGCGATTTATACCTCATCTCTAAAGGCGATTTATACATTGTTCTTTAGGCGATTTATACATAATTTGCTTGGGTGATTTATACGCTTTACTTGGGAGAACTATACACTTTCATTAGGTGAATTATACGGTTGTTCTTTAATTTGTAAAATCCCGTGAAAACTTGATTTCCCGGTTTTATCAAGAATTGTAAAATCCCGTGTATTCCAAAGACTCAATTTCATTAATCAAACCCCACTTTAACACAACAACCTCCAATCATTGTACGATCATTTTTTATCTTATCACATTAAAATGGATTCAATTATTCCACTTGGACAAAAGAATACTCTTGCTGAGTACATGATACTCTCTGGTGCTGACAATCGTCCACCAATGTTGGACAAGGAACTGTATGATTCGTGGAAAAGTAGAATGAAATTATACATGCAAAACAGAGAGCACGGAAGAATGATACTTGAATCAGTTGAAAATGATCCACTCATTTGGCCTACTGTTGAAGAGAATGGGGTGACTAGAACAAAGAAATATGCTGAATTGTCTACTGCTGAGAAAATTCAAGCCGACGGTGATATGAAGGAAACCAATATCATTCTTAAAGGTCTACCAACTGATATCTATTCACTTGTTAATCATCACAGAGTTGCCAAGGATTTATAGGAGAGAGTTCAATTACTGATGCAAGGTACCTCTTTGACTAAGCAGGAAAGAGAGTGTAAACTGTATGATGCATTTGATAAGTTTACTCACATTAAGGGGGAATCACTTCCTAAGTATTACTTGAGGTTCACTCAGCTGATTAATGACATGAACATTTACAACATGAAAATGGAGCAATTTCAAGTTAATACCAAATTCTTAAACAGTCTTCCACCTAAATGGAGTAAGTTTGTGACTGATGTCAAACTTGTAAAATATTTGCATACTACCAACTTTGATCAGCTTCATGCGTATCTTGAACAACACGAACTCCATGCAAACGAAGTCCGTCTTCTGCGTGAACGCAATCAAGATCCACTTGCATTTGTTGCAAATCAGCGGATGACACCACCTCACTTCAACACTTATCAGTTTTCATACAACAATCCTCAGCTTCAACTATAGTTTCCACCATCTCAATATAGATCAATTCATCCCACTCAACATTACTCATCTACTTATCCATCACAACCTCAATTCAATCATTCATCCGTTCAACCATCATATCCATATAAGTCTCAAATGAATCATCAAACCTCATCTGTTCCATAAATTGCTTATCAATCACCTCAAGTTTCTACACAACCTATGACTGAGTCACCTCTTGTGGACTCAGGTTTTGCCGTTCTTGTATTCTCTCAAAGAGATGATCCAATTGCTTGTCTCAACAAGGCAATGGCTTTTTTAACAGTTGTAGCTTCCTATAGGTTCCCCTTAACCAATAATCAACTTAGAACTTCCTCGAATCCAAGAAACCAAGACACTATTCAAGATGGCAGGGTCACAGTGCAACAAGTTTAGGGGAGACAAGGTCAAAGTTATTCTGGTACTGGTTATAAGAGTAATGCTACTAGTTCTAGTGGAAACAATGCAAGTGAACAGGCAAGGGTTGTTAAATGCTACAACTGTCAAGGTGAAGGACATATGGCTAAGCAATGCACTCAGCCTAAGCGACCAAGGAATGCAACATGGTATAAGGATAAAGCAATGTTAGCTTTAGCTGGACAAATTTTGGATGAAGAGCAACTCACATTTCTTGTAGATCCAGGGTATCCAGATGGTCAAGTTGTTCAGACAATCATTCTAAACAATGCTGCTTTTTAGACTGAGGATCTTGATACTTATGATTTTGACTGTGATGATATCTCGAATTCAAAAGCGGTTCTCATGGCCAATATTTCCAACTATGGTTCTGACGTTATCTCAGAGGTACCCCATTCTGAAACCTATTTTAATAATATGGAAAATCAAAGTGTGCATGCAATGCAGGATTTTAAACAAACACCAGTTGTGGATGTTACAGATAATGAGATAACAAGTGATAGAAATATCATTCCGTACTCTCAATATTTGCAAGAAACACAACATGCAAATGTTCAAGATACTAATTTGCAAGCATAAAAAGATTTAATGATCTTATTTGTGATTGAACAAATGTCGAAACAAATGATTAATCATGTAAATAATTGGGAAAAGGCTAATAAGGAATAGAATAATGAATCAGTAACCGCTGAGCTAGAGAGATATAAAGAACGAGTCAAAACATTCTCAAATGGATGATATGATTAAAGAGAAGCTTGCACTGAAAGAACAAGTTGACTCACTTGAGCAAAATTTTTCTAAACAAATCAATGAAAAGGAATGTTTATTGCAAACATTCACTGTTTTCAAAAATAAAACAAAAATAAAATAAAATAAATATATGGAAAACGATTTGGAAAAGAAGATAAAGGAACTTGATAATATTATTTACAAAGTGGGTCAATCTGCTCAAACAGTGCACATGTTAACAAAGCCTCAAGTTTTTTTATGATAATATACACAAACAAGCTATAGGTTATCAAAATCCGTTTAATCTCAACAAAGCTCAACGGATTAAACCAACCTTGTATGATGGTATTGTTATGTCTACGAAACATGTTGCTATGCATGTGATTGATTATGAGGAAACATTAATTTTTGAAGAAGAGAGTCGATCAAAAATGTCTGAAAAAGAACAGGATCCAGAGGCCATTAAACAAAACATTTCTCATAAACTATTGATTATGAAAAATTAAATAGACTATCTGATGATTTTGAGAAACATGTTACTCCACAACAAGAATTGTCGGCTGAACAAGCTTTCTGGTTGCGTATGTTCAATCCTACCAGTAAACCTTCTGATGCATCACCTGTCAAAATAGAAGCTCCTAAGGTAAGCTTAGTGAATGAAAACCTTAAAAAGCTAAAATTTCACCTTTCCAGGTTTGACAACGTGGTGAAGATAAGGACTACACCTGATGCTCGTACGAAAGATGAATGGGGGTTTGAACACACTAAAGCTGTTTTTAACAACGAAATTATTCCATTTCTAAAATCTTTAAAAGACATCTTCAATGTGTTTGATAAAGATCTTCTAAATGAAATAATGGAAGTACAGACAGTTTTTGACCAAATGGACGCTGTTGTTCAACAGTCTTCAGTTGACAAACAATGTTTAGAAATTACTAAGAAAGAATTACTTTTGGAAAATGATCGACTCTTACAACAAATCATGTCTCAAGATGTTCTTTTAACTGTGATGAATTCTATGTCTTTGATTGGTGAATCTGTGAATATATATAGAAAGAGAAAAGAATCTTGTGATAAGTGTTTCAATCTTGAGGCCGAGCTTTTGAAATCACAAAATGCGCATAATGATCTTTTGAAAAGTTACTCACAACTTGAAAAACATTGTATTTCTCTTGAATTGTCAATACAACTTAATCAAGAAATTTTTCAAAAAGATGAATCTTGTAATAATCAAAATGCTCTTGAAATTCCAGAATTTTTTGAAAATAATGATTTGAAAGCTCAGCTACAAGACAAAGACACTACCATTTGTAAGTTGAAGGATATTATAAAATCAATGAGAGAAAAGTCCAAGGAAGAGAATGTCAATTATGATTATGGTGAAATTGAGACCAAAAACATAAAACTGGAGAATAGTGTGGTATAACTAGTTTCAGAAAACGAGCGTCTTTGTAATGAATTTAATCATGTGAAACAGGTTTTTAAAGAGCAGTTTGACTCAATCAAAAAGACACGTGTTCGTACTAAAGAACAAAGTGACTCTTTAATTGATAAACTGAACTTAAAATCTGCTGAAAATGAGGATTTAAAAGCTCAAATTCAAGATAAGGTTTTTGTGATAACATCATTGAAAAATGATTTACGAAAATTAAAAGGAAAAGAAATTGTTGATATTGTTGCACAAACACCATCTGCCTACACTATTGTTCCAGGCATGTTCAAGCTAGAATTAGAACCTTTAGCTCCTAGGTTATTGCAGAATAGGGAAGCTCACATAAATTACCTTAAGTACACTTAGAACAAGCTGATATTCTTGCAGGGATAGTCGAACAAGCTAAAGCAAAACTACCCTTTAGTAAAGAGTTTGAGCTTATACCTTTAAGCATGCCCAAGCAAATTCTACGGAGTTACCTGTATATGGTTTGAGATACTTGTCCTAAATGCGATAAAAATAACGAAAAAAGGTTGTTGTCACACAGGGTTGTAATCTTATCCAAAAACAATGTTAAAAAGTTAGGTTTTCTGAACTTCTCACATCCTCAAGCAACATTAAACAAGTAGAGTCATCTATAACATCAGATTCTAACACACCTGTGTTGTCTCCTACAGGATTGAAGTGTTCTACTAGTAATTACGGATCAAAGCCTGCAGGCAATAAAAAGAATGATAGGATCTCGCGAACACCAAGTAGGAACATGAAGAATAAAGTAGAAGCCCAACCTAGGAAAGTAAATAAAAAGAATAGTGTTGTTGAACCTATTCGTGATGTTGATGGTAAGCATTCACTATTAAATGTGAATTCTGAACCTATTTATGCTACTTGTAAGAAATCTATGTTTGATGGT
Source organism: Tanacetum coccineum (assembly GCA_026074375.1). Taxonomy (NCBI): domain Eukaryota; kingdom Viridiplantae; phylum Streptophyta; class Magnoliopsida; order Asterales; family Asteraceae; genus Tanacetum; species Tanacetum coccineum. Next base: position 47,568 of record BQNB010027859.1, read on the forward strand.
GTTCATGATAAGTGTCTTCTTGATTTTGTGGAAAATGTGAATAGTCATGCTAAATCTGCTAAGAAACATAAAAAATAAAATATTTAGAAACCTACGGGTCATGTATTCACCAAAGTAGGATTTAAGTGGAAACCAACAGGCAGAACTTTCACTATTGTTGGTAATTCGTTCCCTTTAACTAGGATCACTTCATCTAACGTAGTGCCTCCTAAGAAAACCACTTCCCACTCAGTTGAAACACAAAAACCAAAGCTTAAAGTCTACAACAGGAAACCCAAAAATGTTAAAAATGTAGGGTCGAGTAAAAAGGCTAAGATTGTAGAATCTAAGAATGCTAAACACTTGGAACCCAATCATACTTGGGGATCCAATGCTACAGATATTCCATCTTCTTCTTCTCTTGTCATGACAGGTTGTCCAGATTGTTCTCTGGTATCTGGACTCCGGATTTTCAAAACATATGACATGGAACCGCTCTCAGCTCATGAACTTTGTTAGTAAATTTCTGGGCACAATTAGATTCGGGAATGACCATATTGCAAGGATTATGGGGTATGGTGACTATCAGCTAGGAAATGTGACTATCTCAAGAGTATACTACGTCAAGGGGCTTGGACATAACTTGTTTTCTGTTGGTCAATTTTGCGACGCGGATCTTGAAGTCGCATTTTGGAAAAACAGTTGCTTTATTCGTAATTTAGATGGTGTTGATCTACTTTTCGGATCCCGAGACACAAATTTGTACACAATTTCTCTTGATGACATGCTTAAAACATCTCCGATCTGTCTTCTATCCAAAGCGTCAAAGACTAAGAGCTGGTTATGGCACCGTCGGTTATCACATCTCAACTTTGGTACTCTTAACAAGCTAGCTAAAGACGGTCTTGCACGAGGCATTCCAAGGCTTAAATTCCAGAAAGATCATCTGTGTTCAGCATGTGCATTAGGAAAAAGTAAGAAATCCTCTCATCAACCCAAAGCTGAAGACACTAACTAAGAGAAACTATATCTTTTGCATATGGATTTGTGTGGCCCGATGCGTGTGGCGAGTATTAACGAGAAAAGGTATATCTTAGTGATTGTCGATGATTACTCAAGATTTACTTGGGTAAGATTTTTGAGAACAAAAGATGAAGCTCCTGAGGCTATCATCAAATGCATTAAAAATATTCAAGTTTGTTTGAATGCCACCGTCCGTAATGTTCGAACAGATAATGGAACTGAATTTGTCAATCAGACACTTCGTGAATTTTATGAAAATGTTGGCATCTCGCATCAAACATCTGTTGCCCGCACTCCTTAGCAGAACGGCTTTGTCGAAAGGCGAAACCGAACTCTTGTAGAAGCTGCTCATAAAATGTTAATATTTTCTAAAGCTCCATTACTTTTATGGGCCGAAGCAATCAACACAGCCTGTTACACCCAAAATCGTTCTTTAATCCGCCTTCGATACAACAAAACTCCATATGAGCTTATGCAAGATAAGAAACCGGATTTATCATTCTTTCATGTCTTTTGTGCACTCTGTTATCCTACCAATGACAATGACGACCTGGGTAAATTAGATGCAAAAACTGACTTTGGATTTTCGTTGGTTACGCGCCTGCAAAGAACCCGAAAAATTATTGAAACAATTCATGTGACATTCGATGAGCTGACAGCAATGGCTTCTGAACAATTTAGTTTAGGACCCGGACTTCATTCTATGACTTCTGCAACATCCAGTTCAAGACTCGTTCCAAACTCTATTCCTCAACAACCTTGTATTCCACCACCAAGAGATGATTGGGATCGCTTATTTCAACCTATGTTCGATGAATACTTCACTCCTCCATCCATTACTGTTTCTCCAGTTCAAGAAGCTGCTGCTTCGAGAGCTGTAGTTTTAGCCGATTCTCTTATGTCAACTTCCATTAACCAGGGTACTCCATCAACACAAGAACAAGAACATTCTCTAAACATTTATCAAGGTTTTGAAGAATCACCAAAAACACCAATTTTTCATGATGATCCACTTCATGAATCTTTTCATGAAGACTCGACTTCTCATGGATCATCATCGAATGTAAGACAAACCCACACTCCATTTGAACACCTTGGTAGATGGACTAAGGATCATCCTATAGCAAACGTAATCGGCGATCCTTCTCGCTCTGTATCTATGAGAATACAACTTAAAACTGATACCATGTGGTGTTATTTTGATGCCTTCCTAATTTTTGTAGAACCAAAGAACTTCAAACAAGCAATGATTGAACCGTCATGGATCGATGCAATGCAAGAGGAAATTCATGAATTTTAAAGGCTACAAGTTTGGTAATTGGTGTCGTGTCCAAATAAAGTGTTTTCGATCAAACTAAAATGGATTTATAAGGTCAAGACGGATGAATTTGGCGGGGTACTAAAGAATATGGCTAGACTAGTTGCTCAAGGATTCAGACAAGAAGAGGGAATCAATTTCGAGGAATCATTTGCATCGGTTGCTAGAATAGAGGCCATCTGTATCTTCGTAGCAAATGCCGCTCATAAGAATATGCCGATCTACCAAATGGATGTCAAAACAGATTTCTTAAATAGCGAGCTCAAAGAAGAGGTCTACGCTTCTCAACCAGAAGGATTTGTTGATCAGGAAAACCTATCGCATATGAAATAAGCTGAAAAAAAGGCCCTCTCAGGTCTCAAACAAGCACCAGTGCATGGGACGACATGCTGTCTCAAGCCTTCCTATCTTACAATATTCTCCAAAGGTGCATTGATCCAACACTTTTCACACGGCAACTGGGAATGACTTTTTACGGTACCAAAATTTAAAGTTAACGATATAAATATTGCATCCACTAATACTGCCATGTGTAATGAGTTTTCTAATCAGATGACCACTAAGTTTAAGATGTCAATGATAGGGAAGATGTCATTCTTTTTAAGATTACAAATTTCTCAAAGTCCCAAAGGCATCTTCCTAAACCAATCAAAATATGCTTTTGAAATTATTAAAAAATATGGTATGCTAACTAGTGATTTCTGTAGACACAACGTATGGTAGAAAAAGTAGACCTGGGATGAAGATCTACAGGGGAAACCAGTTGATGCTACACTTTACCGTGGCATGATTGGATCCCTCATGTATTTGATATCCAGTAGACCAGACCTTATTTATGCAGTCTACTTATGTGCCCGGTATCAGGAAAAGCCTACCGAAAAGCACTTAAATGCGGTTAAATGGATATTTCGATACCTAAAGGAACGATATAACATGGGTCTCTGAACTCAAGGAACGAGGTATGTCTCTATGACAGCGATAGGCAGATGTAGATCAACGCGAGGTATCAGACACTATACGTAGTACATCAGGAAGTGCTCAATTCTTAGGTGACAAACTTGTTAGCTAGTCGTCCAAGAAGAAAAAGTGCACTGCCATCTTGAGTACATAGGCTGAATATATTGCCTTATCTGGGTGTTATTGCCCCAAATCCACATAGATGGCGTTACACTAACAATCATGGCCTTTTAATTCAAAAAGATTCCTCGTACTGCGGTAACAAGAAGTGCGACTGCGTTATGGCGCAACAATCTTCAACACACACGAGCAAAGCACATCGATGTTCACCTACCATTTTATAAAGGAGAAGTAGAGAATGAATGTGAGCTATACTTTATCCGGACTGAATACCAACTGGCTGACATCTTCACCAAACCTTTGCCACGAGATAGATTCGACTTCTTGATTGAAAATCTAGGTATGATAAGCATGTCTCCGAAAACGTTGAAACGTCTGGCAGAGGAAACGGACGAGTGATGGTGGTAACTCATATCCTGTATCATATGTACATAAGAAAACATAAAAACACAAAAATATTTTTCTTTTATATAAATTTTTCAAAAAATAAAATAAAAAATTAGAAAAATCAGAAAAATAATAACATATATGCTTATTCTGTCATTCTCTGAAAATCGATAACATTTACGGCCTTAGAAATGTCATTTAATAATGATACGATGCTGTAAATGAAGTTTGAGCAGAAGTTCAAAAGCTATTAAAAACATGCCAAATATGGCTTGCTATTATTTCGGATAGCAACCCGGTCATCATCTTAAAGGCAAGTGTTTCAAAAAGAAAACTTGACCTCTCAACGGGAATTTATTCTCGGGCATGGTCTACTTTATGACCATGCAAAGGCTTGTGATTACTTTGCATCACAACTCGTACTTCCTATATTCCATAAGTGTACGTGTCAGTGCGCTTATTTGATTAAAATAAGAGAAATCTTATTTCTTGGGTGTTGATTTTCATAATTAAAAAAAATCAAATAAAAAATTCATCAGAAAAATCATTTTCAAAGACATTTGACCACTTAAACAACGACTACAGCTCTTTAAATAGAAAACGAGTCATTGTTTGAGGGGGAGAAAATGTCAAATATCTTCTTCATAATTAATCATGTGATAATCGGAAAAGATTTTAAACATATCGGATAAATATTTAAGGGGAGTTAATTAATTTTAACTCAATCGGGCTTTATTTGCTATGTGTTTTCTTTAAGGGTATTATTGCAAATTATGAGACCTAATCTTGATAACTAAACTTTAGGGACTAGTTTTGCCATTTGGGAAACTTAATTAAACCTTAAGTAAAGTTTATTAGGAAAATGGAAGCTCTAGTAAACCTTAGGGGGCATTTTTGCCAAAACCCAAAAGTTTTAAAACAAAAACACCCCCTTCCCCGGTTTCTTATACACACACGAACACACTCACCCTTAAACCTCCATTGTTGAATCTTTAAAACCTTCAAGAACTCGTTCAATCTTCGTTTTAATCTTAAGGTACACTTGTTTTAATGTTAAAACTTCCATATATCAGACCTAATCTTGGAATTATGCTCGAAAAACCCTAAAATTAAAAAGGTCAATTTGTGATAAAAGGAAACGGTGTTAAACAATACAGGTTGAATAATTAAAGGGAAGTTAATTAAGTTTAACTCAATCGGGCTTTATTAGTTATATGTTTAATCTTATTGGGGTAATAATGCATAATGTGAGACTTATTCTTGATAACTATATCTTAGGGACTAGTTTTGCCATTTGGGAAACTTAATTTTGCCTTAGGAAAAGTTTATTAGAAAATTAGAAGTCTTATTAAACCTCAAGGGGCATTTATGCCAAAACCTAAAAAGATTTAAACATAAACACCCCCTTCGTCCTTTTCATTCACATGACACACACAAAAACCTTAATCCACCATTGTTAAACTTAAAGATCTTCAAGAACTCGCTTTATCTATGTTATAATCAAAAGGTACACTTGGCTTTATGTTAAAACTTCCTTAAATCAGACCTAATGTTGGAATTTCACTCGAAAAACCTTAAAAATTGATCGAAATTTTGTCACCTTAAAAAGTGTATGAAATCTCAAATTGATTGAGGGGTTTTAGTTCTATAGGGGTTTTGTGTTAATATAGGCGAACTATACACATTTACAAAGGCGAACTATACGTTCATTTTTAACACAGGCAAACTATACTCATGAACTTAACAAAGGCGAACTATACATAGGATTAACACAGGCGAACTATACGTATATAGTTAACACAGGCGAGTTATACGCATATACTAGGCGATCTATACATGATTTTTTCTAGAAGAACTAATCTTGTAATCTTGGTAATCTAATCTCATAACCTAATCTAAGTATAATTAAACCTTAACTTATCACTTAGTGATTAATTTAGGTCTAGTTTTTCCTTAGAAATCTTTAGTGATTGCCTTGATTTCTATAGAGTGCCTATAGTTAGTGTGTTATATGATTATGTGTGTCTCCTGATTTCACGTGTGTTAATATTTTGCCTTGTAACTGTGTGCATAATTCCTAGTGTAAATTTGCCTTGCATCTATAATCATTTGTCATGATCTAGATTGTCTTTCAGTGATATATATATTTGCTTGTATATGAACTGTATGTAACAAATCTTAGCAGAATCATGTCTTCCATTACTGATCAACAAGCCAAACTTGATCTTGAACTTGTTCCCAAGGAGAAAAGACTTGAGATTGGAAAATGCAATGGAAGACTCAATCTTGTAAAGAACTAAAGAGAACCCACATTTTAAGTCGTTTTGGATGCTCTTGCTCTCACTCCATGCTACTCTGCATTCCTCATAACTGCAGATGTTCCAGAAGTTTACATGCACCAATTCTGAGATTCT
>BQNB010027860.1:0-57216 GCA_026074375.1 Tanacetum coccineum
TGATCAAGGGTTGACCATTTAACTTTTGTTAACCTTTGCTAGAAACTCACGGCTCTTGTGCACTCTATCCGTTCCCGTGTTCGTGTTTGTCCGGTTTTGACCGTTTTCTTGTGATTTTTGCAATATCCGTACCTACACATCACAAATGACAAAACAAACAATATACAAGCATAATTTGCACAATTTGATCATTTAAAGGCCATTTTTGGTATAAAAAGGATATGTGATTTCTCATATATCAAAATGGCTAAATCATCATATCTTTCGAGGTTAATTATCTACAAGCATCCTTTGGCTTTCGTCAAACAAATTGAAGAACTCATATAGGATTTCCATAAATCCTCATTCCTAAAGCTTTCTACCTTGAAGATTTTAAAGTAATTTCTCTTGAAGTCTAAGGTATGTCTCACTCTCTAATTACGTAAATTATAGATTGGTATATGATATACTTAGTATTAGTGATAGATAGAAAATATGGTAGTCACTAGAAATGCCATTTGTTCGCTTTCTAGTTTTTAAAAGAATTTGTTCATTAGGAACCATTCTTTCACATGCATTATCTATGAACCACTATAAAATGAAAATCTTTTGTGGCCACAAACTCACGTAGACGAAGAAAAATGAGTTAGTGGATAATAATTAACATAGAAGCAGGATTAGTTTTGCATCGGAAAAGTCTTAAACCACTATGGATGAAATAAACTCCCTTTCACCTCGACGCTCGCCTCAACTACGTCTATCAACATCGCCTTGTTGAAGTCTTTACTCCATTCTAATCTCTCATCCTCCACAATATCCACTCTTTCCCATTTCAAAACGTATCAATTAATTTTCTCGTTCGAAGAAATTAATTCATCATGCTCGCAAGAAGTCTAGTCACAGAATCATCTTATGTATTGACATCCTGATTATCTCGTCCGAGATAGTCAAAGAAACTTTTTAATTAAACAAAGAGTTAATTAAAAATTGTCAATATTCATTCTCACAAAACTAGCCAAAAATTGAAGATTTTTTTTTTCAGGTGGCGGCCCCCTTAAAATTAAGGGGACCGGCCATGTAAAAAGGGTGGCCCCCTTAATTAATTAAAGGGACCGCCTATCTGCGAAACCAAACACCCCCTTACAGTCGAATTTTATACCAAACATCACTTTTCTCTCTTCCCTCTTCTCCTACCTGCTGTGACGAAAATACCATCACCAATGCCATCAAAATCAAAACCTCAAATCTTCTAATTAACCAAAATTCGCAAAGGGCTTTCACTAACAAGTCAATCAACAACATTTCTTGTAAGTTTTTCAACCTTCTTTTTGTTTGATTTCATCTAATTTTGTTCTTAATCAAAATTAGGGGTTTTTCATTGTTGTTATATTTCTTGATTTAGTATAGGATTTCCATAACTATAATGATTCCCATATTCATAGGAACACTACAACCTTGATAGGATTGAATCAAAACACTTATTGAGTCAAAATTTTAAGAACATGTATACTAATGAACATATGGCCGAATTTTTGCATATATGTATTTTTAAAACTTACACGTTGTTGATTAATGCCAAAACATGTTAAAAATAATCAAGTATTTATTATCCAAACAATATATATATATATATATATATATATATATATATATATATATAGAGGAAGGTTAAAATAAAAAGACAAATATTCGTGAGAAGAATAAAAAGAAAACTTTTTTTTAAAAGTTCTCGAAAAATTCTAAAAAAATTCCATTAAATCAGGTATGTTGGTGCATAAAACTTTTGTAAAAGAAGTTTTTCTAATTTTGAGTTTTTATACGTTTTTTTAATGCGCAAAAAAAAAGAAATTTTTATGCAAAAAAAATTTTGATGCACAAATTTGCGACTTGTTATAAGTTTGATACGCAATAAAATTTTGATGCATAAAGTCAACTGAAGTTGGGTACAAAAAACGATTTTTGATGCACAAAAAACCGATTTAATGCACCACAACGTTTTTTTTAATAATTTTTTTTCGGCAAAACTATCCATTTTAGAAAAACTTCCTTTACCAACTTTTTTCTGTTTTAACCAACATACACGATCTTGTGGAATTTTTTCAGAATTTTTTGAGAACTTTTTAAAAAAAATAAATCTTTTTATCCTTCTCACGAATATTTGTCTTTTTATTTGATCTTTATCCTATATATATATATATATATATATATATATATATATATATATATATATATATATATATATATATATATTTCAAATCAATGAGTAAAATTTTATAAAAATAAAGGAGTGTTTGGTTCATCTCCTAGGATGATTGTTTAGAGTCGAGATGGCCATCACTACATTTTTATCACGTATATAAACACGTAACAAACTAGTGTGAGTCATCAAAATATATAATTCATATATATTTTGACATATTGGACAAGATTTCTACCCATAAGGGAGCGTTTGGCTTATCATGAATTAATAAGAATTTTTGAGTCAAAATAAATACTTTACTAGTAATAAGCCAATTGCAAACAAACTCACATGAATTGACGAAATATACAATCTAATGTATACATTTGTCAATACTTAAAGTTGAGTTAAAAATAAACTAAGGAACATAAAAATTACTTCTTAGGTTTTTATTTTTTTGAGTCGAAGTAATTTTGGTTCCACATATAGTATTTTTCTTACATACTCTTTTTATTTTTGCATTTTTTGACATTGTTGTTGACTTATTTAGGTGACAAAAATGCCGAAAGCTACTACCACCGATATATCTCTCACAAAATCCTACATCCTAAAAGTATCCAAAATTCCCGGCATCTCCCCCACTATTGCCCAATTCTACAAACCTATTGAAAATCGCAACATTCACGAAGGTCGTGTTGTTGATCAAGCCTACTACAAATCAAACAATATCGAGCGTCTCTTTACTAACATTCGCTTCAATTATCTCTTTCAAATCAACGAACCGATTGTTCTAAGATTTATTATAGACTTCTACAGTCAAGTCACGGTACAAACTGATGAATATGGCTATCTTGTCATCTCTTTTATGATTCAACACAAATTCATAACTCTTACTCTTGCTCAATTCGGTTAAATCCTCAAAATTCCATACATTGGTCAAGCCGTTTTTACAAACGAGTGAGACCTTGTATCTCTTAAATTGGAACGGGTCGTGGTAGACCGTACCATTAAAAGTCAAACAGTCGCTCTCAATCCAAATCAAATTCTCACCAAAGAACTAAGCCCTGACATAAAGCAACGGGAAAAACTTATTCGAGAGAATGTGTTCAGACTAGGAGGACATCGGGGATCGTCTCCCCGCTTGTCTTGCTCACATGTTGTATTGTGTTGTTGCCGAAGAACAATACAATCTTGCTTATTTCTTTGTAAAAAGAATCGAATGTGCCAAAGCTACTCCAATAGCAAATCTTCCATATGGCATGTTTTTAACTAGTCTTTATTGATACATCATGGAAACGTATCCTCATCTTGACAATGGCACCTATGACATTGTTGAGCGAGTCATGCGTCCTCTTGCCCTAAGACAAACTCGACGACCTCGAAGTGATCGTGGCAAGGCACGTCGTTCCGTCTCTTCTTCATCCTCTCATCATCAAGGCACGTTATCTCATCAACACGATAATGATGATGATGATGTCGAAACTTCTCGAGCAAGTACTCCATCTCCTACCACCTATATTAACTCTCTTCATCCACTCGACTACCAAAACTACCAAATGCCTTCCTCTTTTGAACAAACCGATGAAACTCTCTTTGCACGACAAACCACTTTTCTCAACCAAACGTAACGAATGCATGAGGAGATGCGCGGAGGGTTCAAATCATTTGGAAAGGCACTAAAAGGAGTGTTTAGCAAGAAGAAGAAGTGAAGACATAGGAGAGAAATTAGCTTGATTGCTAAATGTGGTTTAACATAATTTTTAACGTAATTATGTGTATGTTCTAAACAACTTGTGTGGTGATTATCCGATTTATTCGGAAAGACTTGGGTGTTGATTATCTTTAGATACTTGTTTGCTATGATGATTTAAACCTTTGGTTGTTTTATTTAATCAACTACTTATGCTACTTTGGTTTCATGATTTGATGTGTTTATTACATGTTATATGATTAAATGTGCTCATAAAACTCAATAGGGCTTGCTGCAAATAAACCACCAAAACAGAAATACTCTCACAAAAAATTCTAAGAAAAATCATTTTTCTGTGAAAAATGGAAACCAGCAGAGGGTGGCCCCCTTAATTCATAACGGGCGGCCCCCTTATCTTTAAGGGGACCGACCCCTAATTAAGGGGACCGCCCTAGCAATTCATGGGTAAAATAGTATTTTTCCTGCTTTTTGACCCTCTTTGCCCAGAATGCTCGAACACAATTTGGAATAACCTAAACTAGTTCAAATTCATTCCTTTTCTAATCCATTCTCTTCCCATAAATCCCTTCCAAATGATCATCACCAACACATCATCTTCCTCATCATACACTAACCATTATCAACCTCCATGGCTTCACCAAAAGCTTCCATTTCCAAACCATCAAAGAAACCAAAATTCACCATCATACCACCAAAACAACTCTTTATTGACTTGACAAATGAAGACACTATAACCCCATCACCCAAGCTTCAAGAATCATCTCCTAGTGCTCCCAATGCACCCTCTAAAACTCCATCCACCAAAGACACCTCATCCTCTTTAATTGACTACACATCAAAATCACCAACTCTTTTATCATCTCCTTTCACAAATGGTTACCTAAACCCTCCATTCTCACCTCCTCTTAGAGTTCCTCCACCACCTCCAACTCAAGCACCCAACTCAATGGAAATAACCCTCTCACTCTTACCCATTACTCCACTTGATGTTTATCATAACTCACAATCACTTTCTCCACCCATCATTGGGCATCCTATTCCTTGGAATTTACTCAAAGCGCATGGTGATTCATGCCTTTGTTGTATCCACAACTGAACCCTCATTTTTGGGTTAAGGGATGAACTTCAATATATGTTTTCATATATTGAACATATGCTCTCACAACCACCAACAATCATCATCTCACCACCTCCACTATCTTCCCCAAACTAAACATACTTTATGTTTAGTTTCTCAAATAATTGTTCATCCATCATTTTTCAAGCAAGTCCTATGGAGCTTTACTAGTTATAGGACTTTTTGTAGTTTAAAAAAAATCATGTATGTAAGCATGTTATTTATTTTGTATGCATGAGTGTGGTTCATACACTATTTTATGTTAAATGGATGATTATTGTTGGTTGCATTATCATTATGCCATATTTTTCCTCACTTGCTACATGTTAGAAATATTTGTATTGTTCTAACTCGTTTTTGTAGCCAAGAAACCATAGCTCGATTCCTTGGTGCCCTCGAACGAGGGGGAGCACACATCAAGGGGGAGCATTTATTCCGTCGATTTTACTAGCAATTCTCGATGATGCCTTTTTGATTCTACAAAAAGGGGAGAAATGACATAAAACTCACTAAATACTTGTTTAAAAATAATTTTACATTTAATGAGTTTAAATTTTGTAATCATCAAAAAGAGGGAGATTGTTGATAGAAATAATGCCTAAAAACATTATTAATATTTTTCACATCTTTACGTTTTGATAATCACAAAATATAAAAACGTTCAATGTAAAATTAAACGTAAACAAGTAATTAGTAGTAAATTTTCATTTCGAAAATTATATCACTTAAAGGTATGAATAAATAAATGCTTAATGCATTTTATGATCAAAGGAAATTTTTATTCAACCTCACACTTTTATAAAATGTTGTAAACATTTTTATAAACATTACAAAATATTTTCTACAATTAAAAGAAATGTTTTATTCAAAATAAACATTTTGAAATTCAAATTTTTGGACCTAAAACGGCTAGAAAGTTCCAGAAAATTCCCCCTACACAAAAGGACAAACTGGGGAGCGCCCAGTCTAGGGCGGCCCCCTTAAATACACGGGCGGCCCCCTTATCTTTAAGGGGACCGCCCATAGGTAGACGCTCCTCCAGAATGTCCTATAAATACTGGACTTTTCCCTACTATTTTCTCACCTTTTGCACTCATTCTTTCTGATCAAAAACAGCCCACACATCTTATTAAAATCCTTTGATCATTTAATCATAAAGCTTTGTTTCCAAGTGATCCAAGCTCAATTCCTCAAGTGCAAGAGAAGAATACTTCCATCATCAAGTGAAGAAGTATTACACCTCAAGTGTGTATTGCAATCTTGTTGCATCCATATCATAACTTGTAAATCTTGTAAAGTTGTGTAGTAGATAGATCTTGGTGATTGTTGTAAGTATAGTTGAATCTTAGTGATTCATCCAAGTTGTGATAGTTAGGTGTGAAAGTAGAAGTGAAGTAGTGAAGTAGTGTGGTGAAAAATACTAAGGCGTGAAGAAGTTTTGTAGTTGCGAAGTTGTGTTGTGAAGTCGTGAAAGTAGTGAAGAAGTTGTGAAGTCGTGATAGATTGGTTCTAGCTAAGATTAGAACTCGACATCTAGCTTAGTGTCAAAAATTGATATAAGCGAAAGTTGTGTACGGTTTTCTTCGCCATAAGGGAGTTTGTTGACATAGTGAAGAAAACTCTCGAGTTAGGTGCTCGAGGAGTGGAGTAGGGCGAAGAGGTGATTCATAACCGAACCACTATAAATCCTTGTGTTGTGGTTTGATCTTTCCAACTCTTATCTCTTATTTCTTTATTTGTTCTTACTCATTTATATTATTCATATTGTGTAAGTATTGAATTCACACAAAGTTGAATCTAAGTTTTAATAAACAAACATAAACATTAAATTAAAAAGCGGTAAACTATTCAACCCCCCTTCTAGTTTTCCATAGTTTATATCCCAATACTAGAAACTAATTGCAAGCCTCACGAGTCGAGTGGCTCGAGCTCTTGATTTCGATTAGTTCACGAGTCGATCTATTGATCCCCACTTAAGATCGATTCCTTAGCTTGTAAAGGTTAAGTTACTTTGGATAAATCCAAAACAACTATGGTAGAAACTTTGTGAATAATAAAGAGTATGCGGAATCTACTATTTAATACTTAGAAGAATATTAATGAAATAGTAAACTGTATAAACAATGATATTACTGAAAAGTTCCAATATTATTATTATCAATAATACGAGTACTATGTGTAGTACTAGGGTTTACAACCTTAAAGCTATATATCAAAACGTATATCTAGATGATGTATGATAAGATGAAGATGAGAGATATCAACTACATGCCCTAGGGTCTCCTTTTATACACCAAGGTACCCTAATGGGCTTACAACGCATTTTCTACACATACATATCTTTTCCTAATATATCCCATTCTTATCACATAAGCACTACTAACTTAAACAAACAATACTAACCAAACTTTAACAGTACAAACTCTTCGATTATTAGTAACTAATAGTAGTAGTAGTAACTTTACAACTAGTAGTAGTAATGACTTAGAATATTTTCTTTGAACTTCACCAGCAGTAGAAACATAACCAGCAGTAGTAACAATCATAACTGGCAACGGTAACTTCAACAGCACTCAGATGTCTTTTAATCCCAACAATCCTCCCCTAAACTTGATGTTTACCTTCTGAATCTTCAAGTTTCTTGATTAAAAGCTTTATCTTTATCAGGAGGATGTATTCAAACATCTCTTCACTTCTTGTACTGTGACTTGATAAATCTGAGAAGCCCATAAGCCATTTTACACTCATGATCAACTTCTAGCTTCCCACTCAACATTCTTGAAAGCATTTCTTGTGTAAGAGGAAATTTCTTTTCAACCATCATGTAAATAGTAATTCCAGTATCCATTAATAATAAATGAAATCCACATGAATCATATAACCTCTAGCTTATCAATGTGTAGTCTTGTTGAGCTTTCTAGATTTCATCTTCCTCACTTGGTTCAAATAAAGTTATGAGATCTCCCTAAAGCAATCTATCATATCCTTCTGGGTTTATTGTCTCAAATCTTTCCTTTACCAGCCTGTATAGATCTAACACATCTTGTCTATCAAAATCATCAAGCATTGCACTGAATATCTTGTAAAATTTATCACTTCCACCAGCCCTGATGATCTGATAATACATCTTGTCTTCTGCTAGAATGTGTGTCTTCCAGTCAACTATTGGATATTTTATAGCGAATGATTCAACATTGACAGCACTAACTTTTAATATATATTAGCGAGATGGACATATAAGTTGGACGTTTAGGTTTAGATAGTGCGTTTATGGAAATATAAGCTTAACTAATATAGGGGACGGTATTAACGTCTAGAAATCTTAAACTTTCCTTAAATGGAAACTTTCTAAATATAGTAACTTTCGGATTAACGGCGGGACTTAATGATAAACTTTATAATTTCATTTAGTCATGTTTTATTAAATAAACTAAAACACAAACACACATGGATGTCTCTTTCCCTTATAAGTGTTTCGTACTTGGTTTCGTATATTCTACTTTTTTCTAAGACGCGCCATTCCTTTAGGTCGCGGCTAGGATTGTGTATCGTTCTTCGTTTACGTTATAATCATTCACTCATCTTGCTAAGGTGAGTTCATAGCCCTATGTTTTTACTATTTGACTTTACTATTTTGGGGTGAGAAACATTGCTTGTTTTTTTAAACATTGGACACAAATGCTTTACGATTTCCCAATCCTGTTTACGTGTTGCCTAAGTAGCGTTTAAACTTTTAATGCCCGAGTTATCATGAACTGTTAATTTCTTAACTACTCGTTCTGGTTATGTGAGCGCTAGTGTTGTAAATAGATCTATTAGATTGATAATCCCCGTCCGAGTAAGTAGCGCTTACTAGATCGACGGACATATACCATGTCGGAGGTTAGGTGTTGTTCCGTTAGGGCAAGTTTTATTTGGCATTATGCATGCTACCAATCCTATTGAGCCTCGGTGTCATGAGCTTAGTGCAACGTAAATACCTTTTTATGTGATATTGTATCTGTTATAATAGTCACATACGTTTTGCAAACTTGTGGTCCATTCTTATTACCAATTCAAACCTATGAATTTACCAACTTTATGTTGACGTTTTAAGCATGTTTTTCTCGGGTGCTTAGCTTGGATCTATTCTTGAAGTGCAATGTGGTGTCTCATGCATACTCGGATTTTCAAGAACATTTATCTATCATTAAATACCGTTGTCTTTTAAAAATAATTTCTTATGCTTCCGCATTCTTACTATTAAACTCAGTTGAATTATGTAATGACTTAAAGTATCTTTATCAATTGCAACGGTGTTTACTTTTACAAACGTCCATATAGTGGTCGTTCCCTTGATCTTGTGTGATGTATATTATGACGCCATGCCCTCAGACACGTATTCCGTCCAGGCCCCATTTGGGGTGTGACAGATTGGTATTCAGAGCCAAGGTTATAGAGAACCAGGTAGTATATTAGGTCTGGTCTATAACCAGTATGTGATCCTACGTATTTCTACTTGCTTACGTATATAATTACTATCGATAAGTATTTGAGTATTAAGTATAATACATTTCCATAATTATATTACATTTAATTTTGCCATGATTATATTTTACATCACATTTTTTTCTACATTGCACGCACTTTGCATGGTTTCATATAAAGGGATTTATATAAACTTTTGCTTGCGTAGGTTATGGCTGCCCAGTCATTTCTATTTTTCGGATTCATCGGACGAGAGCGTTGGATCCTCTATCTCACGAGTCATTCTTTTTGGTTCTATTTCTATTGAGGTACATGTTGTACCGGCTGACTTACCTGTTGCACCGAAGGTGGGGGCGGCTCTTGTAGCTTCAACTGCCGGGGTACTTGAGCTAGATATTCATTCATCGTCAGAGTCTGGTCCATCGGAGGGTTCACTACCTCCTGTACCAGTAGCACCCATGGTTTCACCCTTTCTATGTTCGGACGATTCTGAGTCAGACACTGAGTTGCCCTAGAGGCATGTATCATCTGCACCTCATGATCATATGGTTGCTAGATGGAGGAGCAGAGTTGCATCACGACCATCTTCACCATCGGGATCATCATCACCTACTACTTTTACTTCAGAGATCCCTACTGCTCCCATTCTACCACACCACCTACTATTGTTGCACCATCTACCGATATCATCTCACCTATTGTTGCACCACCTGAGGTTCGTCGACGGCGAGCTGTTCTTATCCGACCTGGACAAGACATTCCTGTCGGTCAACTTTACTGCACATAAGTGGACCATGTAGGGCTTTGACCGCAAGGAAGAATGTTGGACCCTTACCTTCTCATTGCTTGGCACTGAGGTACACATCACATCATTTAGATCGTTTTACTTCAGGATCATCATTAGACTATTCATCTTCAGACCGTTCTCCAGCAGATCATTCTTCATCTGGGCATTCTACTTTAGATCATACTTTATATGGGCATACTTCACTAGTTACCACCATTTCTGATTCATCTACACCATCGAGATTCGTTTATCCACCACCTGCTAGGACTTCACGGGGTAGCGAGACCTTTCGCCATTAGAGATCTGCCCCATTATCTACCATGTACCCCGATATGTGCTTAAACACATCATTTTAGCCTCGTAAAACACTAATAAACTGACTAATAACCATAAAATATGAGTAATTATATTGCAAATATGTTGGTATTGTGTTATTATGTCTTACAGGTTCAAAGGATTGAAAATTAAGCAAAAATAGTGATTTTCGGGTGAGTTTTGACGACGTTTTCACGTTTATCGAGATTCAAACGAAGTCGTAAAAATTCCCCGAGCACTCTATTGGAAAGAGCACGAAATTACTAGTCCAACAGTACTTTCCTTGCTATTTGGACCTTTCTTATTTAAAACGTACTAAACCATTTTGAACCTTTTGTTAAACCTGATCCGACCCAGCCTTGTTTCACCATAAATAGAATAAAATGTCCCTTATATTATGATGCATAAGCTCAGCCGAGTTGGTACTTGGGCTTCCCTTAAGTGTTTACTCGGGAGGTCTTGAGTTCGACTCGTGCCTAGTGCTCGCTGTGATATTATTATCACCTGCCACGCGACACCACTCAGGTGGTGACACGTGGCAACCCGACCCGGTCCAGAACCGAGCCTGACCCGGCCTACTCCTTGACCCGACCCGACCAACCCAGTTTTTGACCACCGTTGACCGGTGGTCCGGCGGCAGTCCAGTGGTGGTTCGGCGACGGTGCTACGGTGGTCCAGCGGTGGCTCACGGTGGTTGAGTGGTGGTTCGCCACCGTTGACCGTCATTGGCCGCCGTTGACCGGTGGCTCCGACGACGGTGACGGTGACGACTGACCATCCTCTAGTTGACACGTGGCGACGACTGGCTAATGCCAGCTGGCCACGTGTCATTCCGATAACTGACAAAATTGCAGGCGGCGGCTAAAATTCAGTACGAGGTGGCAGAAGAATTAAGGTGGCTTGCCAATGGGAGGCCGCCACGTGGTAGAAGGCGGCGGTCAGAGTGGCAGGT
Organism: Tanacetum coccineum; assembly: GCA_026074375.1. Classification (NCBI taxonomy): domain Eukaryota; kingdom Viridiplantae; phylum Streptophyta; class Magnoliopsida; order Asterales; family Asteraceae; genus Tanacetum; species Tanacetum coccineum. Next base: position 11,508 of record BQNB010027860.1, read on the forward strand.
ACGAGGATCAGATATGGCAGGCGACTCTTCAATGAGAGGCTGCCACCTGGACAATATGACGAGCTCAATCATGAGCTGTCAGCTTCGAGAAGAATTTATGGATCCAAGGTTACACATGATCCCATTCTCGTTAGTGTTGATATTTCATTGGCTGTGGAATGATGACTCAGCCAAATGATTGGCTAAAAACAAAAGTGAATGGCTGGCAACAGACGCGTGTGAGGGCATCCTTGGAATTAATAAAATTAAGAGGGTTATAAGGGGTGGAAATGACCAAAATACCCCCAAGGCTTGGTGGGCTATAAAATGGATCTCATTTCCAGCAAGAAGTGTGTGTAGTTGGTAGGCAATTTTTACACATAGTAGGAGTAGGAGTAGTGTAGGTGTAGTTTTAAGAGTAGTTTGTTTTAGCTTATGTTTTGTAAAAGCTTATTTAAGCTTATAGATCTAGCTTATTGTATTGGATTATTGTTTTTTTTAATGAAGATGAAGTATTAAGGTTGGTGTTTCTTTGGCTTATTTTCTTCTCCTAATCCTCTCTTTTTCTTATTTTATCTTTTTAGTTTATTTCCTAATAAGCTCTTTTTAGCTTATTTAATTTTTGGTACCTTATCTCTTTTGGTTATATTCGAATAAGTTATTTCCATAGCTTATTTCAACCAAGCTTATTTCATATTTGTTGTTTTGAGGGTTTTCGAATAAGCTACTTCTTAGCTTATTTCGACGGCTTATTTTCTTTAAGTGTAGTTTTCGAGTAAGCTTATTAATAGCTTATTTAGACTAGCTTATTTTATATTACTTTCGGTTTATAAAGCTTTCAAATAAGCTTTCTTTAGCTTATTTCGTTGGCTTATTTTTCATAGTTTATGTTTTTATCAATTTTTAGCTTATTTTCTAGCATAAAGTTTGTAGCTTTTTTTAGTAGCTTATTTATTAGATCTAATCCTTAAATATACCCGATTCCCGTTCACTTTTCGGAGTAGAACACCTAGGTTTCGGGTAGATTTAGATCTAAAGTTTTCATCTTTAAATAGCTTATTTCATAATTAGATCTAGCTTATTTCGTCTGAATAGCTTATTGTTATATTGTGCACTTTAACTTTGAGTATTTTAATGTTGATGAAATCGATCCAACACTTTGGCGTGGAGCTTAATGGTTGTATAAACTAGTTTAATTACTAAGTTTAGAGCTTTATTAGATTTTACAAGCTTATTAGATAATAAAGTTTATAACTTTATCATCTAATTAGTTGAATAAAGTCTAATAAAGATATAAACTTGGAGTTTTATTTAGTTTATATAATCGGGTGGTTAATTCGTCTTCGTAGCTTCGATCGGGTTTTACTTTCTCTCTTATTTCAATTTAAGTGGTCGTAGTTTAAAATGTTTATGCTTATTAATTTGATTATTGCTAGCTTATTTGGTATGATTAGTGAGTAGATTTATATATGCTTGTTAAGTGAGTAGTAATTAGTAAATTAAGTGTGAAATTAAAAAGGGATTTGTTGATTAATAATTTTCAGATTATTTAGATTTCTTATTTGAATATTTTGAAGGGCAAAATCTGGAAAAATAATCAAACATCAAATCTAGCAATTAGAACCAATATAAAATATTGGTTTCAAAATAAACCAACGTTGTGAGAAAATAATATTTTACGGGTGCTAATTCGTCAATTAAAACCATTTTTCACACTTAATGATCTTTTTACCTCACTTGACAAGCATATTCGTTTATTATACCTTTTAGATCTCTTAGCTTAATTTTGTTAGTTTAATTAATTAGTATAATTTTTAGTGATCTTAAAAATAGTACCTTTAATATTAAAATTTGTTTAAAATAAAAAAAACAACCAAAAGATAATCAAGCATCAAACGAAAAACAATAACGTAAATCTCAAATTCAATTCTCGCTGTGGATACGACATCCGGAAGATTTAATTATCACGTGTCCTCACGTGATTTTTACATCTAACGAGAAATACTTGAATATTACTTCGACACATTTTTTACGTATATCAAAATGGCGCATTTGCCGGGGAGATTTGTACGGTTTTTTACGTTGTGTTTCGAGTTAGTGCCTTGAAGATCCTTTCTCTTGAAAGTTTATTTTCGTATATAAAAACCTAAAATACAAAAATATAATAAAATTAAAAATCCAAAAAATATTTTCTTTCTTATTATATATTATATTAAAAATACCAAAAATATTTTACTTTTATTATCTTTATAAAAATCCAAAATTAAAAAAATAATAATTAAAAAATCTTCTTTTACCTCTCAATCACACACAGTAATTCCATTCCTCGCTTATCCTCTATAACCCGCTTAATTACTTCTATATGTCTTTGTCTTACCTATTTGGTTGCGAATGGTGTGGGGGTCCTTAAAATGGTGGCAATTGCCCCGGATGTAGCATTGTAGATTTGGGAAACGGATTTGTCTATGACCAAAATCCCTATTCTTACAATGAAACACCTGACTTCTTCTACCAACCCCCACACCATCAGATAGAGACATATTATACCCCCTGTCCGCCACAACAATATTATTGTTGTGAGCATTGTGGAGGTCCCCTTATTAATGGATCTGACTTATCAAAACGGGTAAACGTGTTTCTATGGAGCATCGCTCCTATTACAATCATAACTCATCCGGGCTTGTTGACCAACCTTTCGACAAGTACACACCCCCTCCACCGCTCCCCATAACGAATTAAATCGAACATAATTGATCAAACACGTGATCGAGCAATTTAATATGAATCAAGAATAATTTAACTTCAATCAAGTTAAAAATGAAGAATTGCAAGCTGAAATAAATCGTCTTTGGGAGATGGTGAGCCTTAGAAATTTAAACCATGATCCTCCTGTTGACTTTTATGATCTCGAGGGGAGTGACCACAGGCACACATATGGAGATCGAAACAACCACTCCCAAGGAAACCATTTAGACACCCTATCAACAGGGAGATGAGGTTATTAGCAACGTCTTCCCTCGCAAAGGAAAATGACAAATTCATAAAGTCTAGTGTTGATGATCGTGTACCCATCCCAAGGGAGTCTGAGGTGACATCGGTTAGTAATGATTTAGAGTGTAGTATGTCATTTGATTCACCACCCTTGCCTTGCATTGATGTTTTGGGAGAAGAAAAAATAGATATCGACTTACCTTTTGGAGAGCATTTAGACACCATCTCAACGGGGGATAAGAAAATTGACTTTAATCCTAGTGATATAGAAAACAATGACCTTGTTCTAGACCCAAGGATGTTTAATGTACCTTTAGGCAATGATGATTCGATATCCAGATCATTTGATGTGATTATTTCAAATTCGTTATTTGACTTTGATGATTACTTAACATTAAGAATTGACAACAAAATTTTTGATGATGATTTCGAGGATTTAAGTAGCTTGGACCCCCTTAAGGAAACACCATTAATTATGAGTCTATCCTACTAGTCACACCACTTCCCGATGCTAAGCAAATCTGCTTAAGGGAAGTGGAAAGATTTGATCTAATTTTCTCCCTGACACAGTCGGGTGATATGACGAGGGTGATGGAGAGACCTTCTTATAGATTTCCCTATTTTCCATTACCTCGTTAGATGGCATACTCACCTAAGGTGGGGATGTATCGTTATTTCCATCCACACTTAATATTAAGTGATGGATATGACCATGAACGTAGAAGTAAGTAACCTTAGAGTCAAGCTAGAGACTCGGACAAAAACAAGCGCTTCTCGGGAGGCAACCCGTGTTATCTATCTATTAGTAGTAATAATAAAGTAGTTTAGTATTAGTAATGAATAAGTGTGGGGGAGTGCTTCTCTCCATGTTGTGTTTCGTGGTTTCTATTTTGCTTGCAGATTTCTCTACGATCGTGAAGACCTCCGTGCTTGTTTTCAATCCTCCAATCACTCGGTCTCTGATTATTTTTTTGATTATATCTTGGGAATCCTCTATCCTAGACATTTATATATATATATTGTTTCCCCTTTCACACTTGGAATTTTAAGCATTTGCCTTTTTCGTCCTTAAGTGTGGGGGGTGGCACCCGACATTTTTGAACATTGAGGCCAATGTTCAGTTCTAAGTGTGGGAGGGATTTCTGTCGAAATGATCATACATGTGCCTGTCTGTGCCCCACGCAACCCCGTTTTAACCAATATATTGTTTTATTTTAGTATAAAAATGATGAAAAAATGAAAAATGATATAAAAATATGTATAAATAAGTAGGCCCGTAGGTTAGAACTAGGGAGATTTTGACTTGACCGAGTATTACACTCTAGCTTTTCCCTTAACTTTCGAGACTAAGCATTTTCAAAACTTAAATTTTTTGCAAAGAACGAAAAATGATAGAGTTGAAAATAAGTTAGATGCTAAGCGTGGAGTAGCTGGATCTCTTTAGAGCTCATAGAGGTTAATTGTGGCTTTTTGCTCCCATCAGCTAAATAATCGAAATCAAATAATTTTCAATAAATAAAGTTGCTTAGTTTTTACGATTCTTAGTTTTTAATCCCTTCCTAGAGATTCCTTCTGATGAAAGTAAGGTACACATCGAGGTTTTGTCAGTGTTGTGGGGAAATAGGCTACCGATTCCTGACGGCTCGCTCCCGTTGTCTAGGTAGTTAAAAGACCACAAGACTTGAAATTTGGCTATAATAATAAAATGTAATAAACTGAAGCCGAAATAAGACTACTGTTTCCTGTCGGTTCGCACCCGATGTCTTAGTTGTTTAAAGGGTGGAAGTAATAATAATAATAATATGAGACTGATAAAAGTTTACTATTTCCTGACGGTTCGCTCCCGTTGACTCAGAATTCAAAAAGGTCAAGGAAATTCCCGAGGTCGAAATAAGACTACTGTTTCCTGTCGGTTCGCTCCCGATGTCTTAGTTGTTTAAAGGACCGAGGGCTAATATTGTTGCTATAATAATAATAATAAAGCCAAATTTCGACTTCGGGGTTATCTAAATAAAGCCTCTGTCTCTGGACTCGTAGTTGAGTTGTTTCGGATGAAATAAAAAGGATAACCCCTAAATCATGTGAAATTAGAACCTTAATGTGGACCTTATTCTCAGCAAATCCTTTCTTTAGGAAATGATTTCAAACTAATTATGGTTTAAATCGGTCTCCTTTATAATAATAAGTCTATAAAATAAGTGATCTCATTTCACATTATATTTTCCGAATAAAATCCTTAGAGGAATTAGGAATAAAGGAGCAAAAAGTAGTTATTTACACAATTAGCATTTATGAGTAGTGTTAGCATCTAATTTTATATTTAGCTGTGATTTCGTTTTAAGCTTGGTTTGGGGATTGTGAAAATCGAGGATGACGAACTCCCGTTCTTAAAGCCTTTTATATAATTTGAATAAATTTTAAATTAGTCTTTTATTTATTAATGAATAAATGGTTAAAACGGGGAGCTTTCGAAACAAATGATTTTTAAACCATCTTGATGAACCTTTTCTGTTCTTGTTTAATGTGAGGGGTTATAAATTAAGGGGGTTAAAATTATTTCTTTCTTAGCGTGTATTATAAACATTGTGTGTGGGACCAACAATGGCTTAGTGTGGGGGAATTTGATGTGTGCTTAAACACACATCATTTTAGCTCCGTAAAACACTAATAAATGGACTAATTGTAGGAACCAAGCATCACTTTCACTTCACCATAGTAACCAAGAAATAAAATGAGAAGAAAAATGAAGAAGAGTAGAGAGAGGTTAGAGAGAGAAAGTAGAGAGAAGAAAAATATGGTTGAATTCTAATAAGTGTGAAACCTTACAAATGAGAACCAATACCCTCTCCACACTTGGAAAAGGGTATTTATACTTTAACCATAGGCCGACCATCTTGGGCTTTGTTGGGCCGAATGGTATTTTATCTTGGGCCGGGCTTGGGATTACTTTGGATCTTAGTCCGAAACACGTACAATATTAGATCAATTAACGAGCCCGATTCCCATTCTAGCCTATTACAACATTTAATATATAAAGACCAAGCTTCCATAATTAGTAGCCGAGTTTCCTTGTTTGACTTAATATTTTAAGGCTAACAATCTCCCTCGAAGTGAGGTTCCTTATGGAGGTATCCTGTAGATTCCGAGCTTCCATGTTCACAGACATATTTGAGGCTAACAATCTCCCCTAATGTGTGACTTTCCGGAAATAGTAACTTTCCAGAAATAGTAACTTTCTAATAATAGAAAGTTCCCTAAAATAGAAAGTTTTTGATTAAGTGACGTATAATCTAAATGAAAGAATGATCGTAACTCAATTATGTGGAGTTTAGGATCTAGGACGCGCAAGTAGATTTCTCATCACATGTGTATGTATATCTATATAGTTTTAATAGTTACGGTATATGCACTATTCGATTATTTGATCTTCGGCTTCGATCAAGGTGAGTTCATAGCCTCGCTTTTGAACTATTTTAAATGTTTTTAACCCGCGAGAGGGATACTTGCTGTTTTATGAAAATAAGAACGCAATATGTTTTGATACTAAATATGATTCCATTCACTATTGAGTATATGCCTTTTACTGTGTGACCGTTAGTTGCCTAGTTGCAGGTGAACGCTAATGCATTAAATAGATCTATTGGGTTTGACAACCCTGTCCGGGGTTTGAATCAGTTTGTGAGTACCCTGTAACGGACATTTTGTAGTTAGTATTAGGAGAAGTGGCATACTTCTTGAACATTATTTTATCCTACGGGATGAATGTGTTAAGTTTCGGTACATGAGCTCATTTAGTTGGAAATCATTATTTTTATAACTTGTCTTACGAGCAATGTTATATGTTTTGTTGAACCAAATATGCATTCTAATTGTTATGTGTAAACTCTATGAATTCACTCAACATTTTGTTGACCCTTTTTAAGCATGTATCTCAGGTTAGTTGTTGTTGATGGCTGAACGGGACAGAACGCGGATATCAAGGACGGTGTCTCGGTGAAGTAGTGTCATAAATTAAAACAATGTTTTTAGAAATCAAGCCGTGTTGTGACTTTTAGAAATAAATTTATATGTTGGTATTGGGACCTATGTAACTATGATGTTTCTCTTATAAATAAAATAATTTGTGTTTTATAAACGTATATTTGGAACGTTTACTGGGACTCATGAGCACGTACTATGAAGTAGCACCCTAAATGTTGTATTCCGCTGCATATCGTATTTTAAGGGTGTTACAGAGTGGTACCAAAGCACGAGTTGTAGTGAACTAAGTCGTTTTACAAAACTTGGACTACAACTGTTTTTGAAAAATTTCACAAGTCTTTCATCGTTGTCTGATATCCGTGCGCGTGTTGTTCCTGATCCTTAAAAGCGTTATGTGATATTTTAATTGCATATTATGTGTGTGACAAGTGGGATACACTTGGTATAAGTAATAATTATATAAGCATAGATATATGGCATCCGTTCTATGATGTATGGTTATATATATATATAACTCGGTATTCGCATCTTGCAAAAAAATTAATTTCTTTATGCATTTAATATCATGAAACCATCCTAATAGTGTTGAGTATAATTTTTACATATGATTTAAAATATGTATGAAGGTTACTAATATAAGTATTTCTTTTTTTTGTAGTATCATGGGCGAACCTTTGTCACCGGACCGCATGTTCGACTTTCCTGTAGATGAGCCGGAGCCGCATCCAGCTTATGATTTCTTCACGCCCGGACCACTACTAGGGTATGCTGGTAACCCGAACAACAATAACGGGTGGATTGAGGCAGACGTGCCCTTACTTGGAGAGCTTGGAGTTGTAGCAGACGAGCCGATGATTGGCCCGATAGTGGATGAGATTGCTAAGCCGATAGTCGAGGCGGAGGAGCAGGTGATTGCTCCAGTAGTTGATGTGGATAAGGACATTGCCATGCTGTTTGGTGATGATGATTTTGAGGATGATGACTCCGAGGGATTTGATGAGGAGGAAGTTTGGGAGGTGAACGAGGAGTGGCTGATGGCTCCCGTCACACCTAGGGATGGCAATAAAACCTGTACCCGATGGGGACCCGATCCTCAAACCCGAATTGACTGGGGAATCCCCGAGTTGACCGGGGATGGGGATGGGGACGGGGAATCCCCGAATTATGAAACCGGGGATGGGGCGGGGATGGGGATAACATAAATCCCCGACCCCGTACCCGACCCCGAACTTTTTAATGTACAAATATATATAAATTATTTGTATATTAATACTCCATGTACATGTATATGTATAAATTAGTAAGTATTGAATCGACTACTTTTAAAATGTTAAGTACTAACTATATATTATTCAACTAATATTTTTTCTGAATACACACATTCGATCCATTTTATTTATATAGTATATGTGATATTTTAGTATTTACGATGCTTTAAAGTTGAATGACATTTTAATTAATCAAACTATGTACAACGTATGCGTTCTAAGACATTATGTAGGTCAATTCTTTATATTTTCGTTTAGTTGTGTAATTTTATGCTCAATTTATAAGGGCAAAAAATCCCCGAATCCCCGTGGGGATCCCCGATCCCCATTGGGGACGAGGATGGGGATGTAAATCGATTCCCTGATGGGGATGGGGACGGGGATGGGTATGAGGCTAACAAACGGGGATGGGGATGGTAAGTACGATCCCCGCAATTCTCCGACCCATTGCCATCCCTAGTCACACCACCTCCGATGCCAGCGGTGCCCCCACCGAGCGTCTACGAGGTAGGAGGTCCATCCACTGCTGCTGCTGAGGGACAGTCTTTCCCCCTCCCAGCACCTGGACTTCCTATAGTGTCGATGTTAATCAACATTTCTAGGTACGTAAATGTTATCGATTCCAAGAGACATGTCGAGAAGATTTTTTGTGAAACATTTTCTGATTTTTTGATTTTGTATTTTCTTTTTGATTTTTATATTTTTGTATTTGGTTTTATAAAAAATATTTTACATGTTGACCTCAGCATGTTATGTGATGGTGAAATAAGTTAATTCCAACTCTTGTCGTGATGTAGTGTCTTGTATGCTTGAGGGAACAAGTTTTGGAAACAACTTTGAACTTGATGTTATTGTTGTGTGTCGTGAATCCGAGTTCTGAACTGTTATGATTCAGATAGTCATTTGCTTATTCATCGATGAACACATTCCTTGAAGCCCTGGTTCTCAGATATCAGTCTTTTCTAGCACAACCACGGAGTCCTTCCTTTGTAGGATTTAAAGATGTACCTGCATGTATGTTAAGTGTACCTGCACTGACATCAAGAGTTTGTTTGCATTCATATTGGTTAGTGATATCGTCTTTGAACCATTTTAGGTTTCACTGTCAACCTTGGTTGTGCTAGGATGTGTGATCTTTCCAGAGGGAACCCACCTAAGACCAACTGTCATGAAAATTTTACCCGTTGGTTTTCCACCTAAGACAAGATCTATGAGTCATTGTTTTCTCATGCACAACAGAAGTCTTTTTTATTGAAGACCTATGTCTTTTTAGGATATGTCTTTCTAGTTTCTTTGCAAAACTTGTTTGCTCTACGGGTATGTATCTTTTTGTTGTCTTATTGGATGGAACCTTAGCACGTGAGTTGACTTCATTCAGGAATTTTGTTCACAGAATCATGTTGGCATTAAAGACACATTTACTGACATGTGAGCAAACTAAAGTTTGGAATAGAAAAAATTTCTAGAATTCTTAGAGTGTTCTGCTATGGGCACAGTCTTTGTCGTGACGCAACTACTCTTAGATATAGGCCAATTCCTAGACTTTTGGTTATTGATCCTAGGTTTTGGTTTGCTACCATTAGTTGTGCTTTGTGATCTAGCAGAAGGCATCACACTAGGTTCTGAATTCCTATGCTTTTTTTATGTACTGTTTTTCAGCTTACTCTAGTAGTGTTTATGAAACCATGTCATTTGAGCTATAATGTAGGTCCTGTATAGGATTGACTAGCCTTTGTAAGTACTATAGATAACTTGGATAAATCCAAATCAAACTTTTATGAAGAGACCACTGATATGAATATCAAGTGTTAATGCGGAATCTTAACACAAGAATAAAGAAGAAACGTTAATTTCTAAAATTGCTATTAAGCTCTATGCTTCTATTGATATTTCTCAAAACGTACTTTAAACATTGTGCTTAGCGGTTCCTATTATACACAAGGAAACCCTAATGGGTTTACAAAACGTCAAAGATAATACATACTCCTTCCTAAGATATATCCTTAGATATCTCTAGGATTAACTATTTACTATTCTGTTACCATTAACAGACGTCAAACTATAACAGACTAACTTGACCAGTACTAACTCTAGTACTGCTACTCTACCAGTATAACTTAGTACTGCCAGATTAAACTTAGTACTGCCCAGTATTAAAATCAATACTATCAGAACAAATATTTCTACCAGAATTATACTGTTATACTACCGTATTATGTCTGTTAAAATCTAATTTTCCCAACAATCCTCCCCTAACTAGATTTCACTTGTGAACTTCAAGGTTACTTCAAAACATTCTTGATATTTTACTTTATAACACTTTAGCTTCCTGAGGATGTTGTAAATAGAATTCTTCAAGTTTTTCTTGATCTGCAACACTTCAAGTCTTCTCTTTTATCTTTGCAGCAACTATTCTTCAAAGCTCTTCCGCAATCCATCATATCAGCAACATTGACAATTTTGTACATCAAATCATAAAGTTTTAGTCTATTCTCATCACTTCGAGGTGTGTTAACTCCTGTGAGAGGTGAATCATTGAAAATTTTTAAATGGATTTGATGTCTCTTTACCAGTTAGCCATTCAACTTGAGTTAGTCGTCATTTTGGCCACCAGAAGGTGTTGTCCATGGTTAACTGAAAATCTATTTCAAACATCTCAGTACTTGAAACATTGTTGTGTTGTAATACCATATGGTTTTTGGCAAACCATTACTGCCTTAAAGGATTTAATTATGCCTATTCCTGTAGCGTTTTGCTCAGGGGCTAGTCAAATCCTTTGGCCACCTTGACAAAAGGTAAATTCCATGGTGGATTGATAACCATGTCAACTCTTTGTACATGGAACTTGGTGAGTTGATATACCATCCACTTTTTGGTAAAGTGTCAACCATCTAATATGGATTTGCAATTTGTCTTTACCATAAGCCATAATCTTATGGACTGTGATGGTTTTTACACAGCCTTTTCCACCAGACCATAAACTTGTGGGCTAGCCAACTCTTCACTTAAACAGATATGGTGAGTTGAAAACCATACAACTTATTTGCAAGTTGTCAACCAAGGAACGGATTTGAGAAATCTTTACCAAGAGCCGTTTGCTCCTGGACTAGCCAGTTCTTATGTTGATTAGACATGGTGAACTAATAACCATTAGTTGTGTTACGTGCATAGCACTCACCAATGTTATCCTTCTCATCTCAATCCTAGACTTCTAATCTGAAGATTTCACTTCTTCCTAATACCAGCTTGCTTTTCCATAATTTTTAACATTTTTGTTGCAATTTTCATCTGGCTTTCCTCATTGTAGTTTACTTATCTAGCATGACTTTGCCACATCTCGAGCAGATAATGGATATTGTTCTTCAATCAAAACATTTATATATCCATGACTCTGGTTCAAACAATGTACTTCTACAGGATCATTATATCTCCAACTTATGATCCTTTGCTGTCCTAACTCACTCCATATAGGATCTGTTCTAAGAGGTTCTTTAGCATATTCGTTGTAATACTTCCAAAATAACTTCTCTAGCTATCCTCTGGTCCATCCATTTCCATATCTATTCATTACAATCCTATATAACTCAGTAAGATCATCTCTAGATATAACCTTCAACATAGCACCAAAATTAATGTACACTACATCAGTTCCATCTTCCCTAACTATTTGGTACACTCCCTTTTCTCCTTGCTTGATGATCTTATAGGTAGCTATACTAGGTGTTTTCATAGCTACAGGAACAGGATTAATTGGAGTTTTAGTACCTGTGACAGACTCTTCTTGCTCACCAACTTCATCTGAATCTTCAGAGTCATCCTTATCAACATTTGTATGCAATCCTCTTCTTGCCATCTGTTTTCTTCTTTTTCCAGACTTCTTGGTTGACTCATCATCCTTTGCTTCATCATCTTTCAGTCTTTTTGGAGTCTTTGTCTGAAGCTCTTCACCAAATCTTTTCAAACTAGCTTTAGTGGCTTCAAAATTTATTGGTGCAAAGGATTCAACCTGTTTCACAAGCTTATCAAATTCTTCCTTGACTTCTTCAAAACTCAAATTCTTCAGCTGAGATAACTTCCATGTCCCCTGATTCTTCAAATAATTCATCATATAAGTCTTTAGCTGTGATTGGGTCTTTTTTTTCATTTGGGGGGGGGGCTTTTAAATTTCTTTTAGCTTTACTCTTTCCTCAGCAAATTATTTCTTCCTTTACTGACAAAGATCAACCATTTTCTTTGCAAAAAATCTTCTTCCTTGTGCAATTTCAACTTCCCAGCATGCTTTTTGACAACTCTGCATTGGCTTTAATTTTTGCTCTAATTAAATCCCAATCTTCATTTGTGTAATGCTGAGCTTCAAACTGAACTTAAGCTTTTCTTTTCTTTTGTTGCTCATTTAACTCTTCTTCTTCATTGCAATCTTTGAGCTGAAAAGTGATCAAGTGTATATGTTTGCTCCTCTTCTTTCTGTAAGGAATCCAATCTGATTGCTTCAGCAAGGCTAGCTTCCTCTTGTAGAATTTGTTCTTTTGACTTCTTAGGAGTTTCTTCACTGATCATAGGAGCTTTTCCTTCTCTTTGGCCTTTATCATCAGAAGAAGTAGACTTTTTAGCACTAACAGTACTAACTTGTTCACTGCCAGTACTAAGTTGTTCACTAACAGTACTAAGTTTAATACTGCCAGTATTAACTCCTTGAGCAGTATTAACTTGTTCAGCACCAGTATCAACTTCTTCTTGAAAATCCAAGCTTGAGACTACCTTCTTTCCCTTAGCCTCTTTTCTTCTCTTGTATCTCCTTCCCTTGTCAATAGACCTTGGCTTTAAAGAGGCAACCTTGGAGAGAGTTTTGGCTGCTTCAAGAGTGTTTGGACTTATGTCTTCCACTTGTTCCTCCCCTGAAGCTTTTACTTTTGTTGTAGAAGGAGTAACCAATCCTTGTACTGAAGAAGCTAGAGGATCATCTTGACTTTTCCTCCCTTGAGCCTCAGGTTCTTCTTCTTCTGAATCTGACAAAACCACATGTCTCTTTTTCAAAAGCCCTTCCAACTTCTTCACTTTCTTGACTAACTTCACAATAGCATTCCCCATTGTCAGCTTGGTTTGTTTGAGATCAGTTTCCAGGCTGTCAATTCTTGATATCAATTTAGGAACTACTTGAAGTAAGTCATCCATAGCCATTTTTCCTTGGGCCTGTTCTTGTGGGGGTGAGGAGGGTTGGTGGACAGGAGATGGCTCCTCAAAGATGTGCTCAAATGGTTCAGGTTCAGTTTCAGGAATAGGTGTGGGTGAAGGAATGACTGGAGGAGATGATGTGGATGGTACTGGGGGTGTTGATGATGATGGTTTGATGGAGCACATACTCTTGTTCTTGACTGAATTTGGGTTTAGTAGCCACAAGTAAATCATAGCAGCAATAAAGGTCTTGGTGCCCTTGAAAACCCACTTTTCATATTCAAAGATATTTTGGTAAGGCTCACAGCAGAAGGTGTTGTTTTACGTTTGAATATTCTAAATATTTGCAGAAAACGGGGATACATCAAAAACTTTGTCTTGCTTTTCAAATTTGCATACATACCATCAAAAATAAGTTTGAAAGTTAACTCTTATTTGTGGGATAGACAAATAAGCAGTAGCATTATTGATACCGGAATGGAATCCCATTCCACCACTTTTGAAGCTTATAAGTGTAAAAGATGGTGGGACATAAATTTCTCATTGGGGTATGAAAAAACTTTTCCAAAAAGTAAAGGTTCCATCAGTAGGATACCCCATTTGCCCAATTCCCTTAAAAAGTTCATTATTTGGCAACATAGTAATCCCTGTGGCGTCTTCTAATTGAAGTGAATCGTGAATAGACGCCTCAGTGATTGTGTACCCTATGGTATCAATGGTTGCATTAATTTCTAGAGACCCATCAGCTTTAGTATTGGCAGTAGCAGTCTGCCAAAACTGTTTTACAAGGGAATCATAGATAGTTGGGTTAGAAGTTAAGGCATACCTGAGGTTGGAACCTCGAAGAAAAAATCCAATTCTCAGCAACCCTACAATTTCGTAAGATTTCGCTAAAAACCCCCACTTGATTGGGTTTGTCACAGTACTTAATTGAGGTCATGGACTTCGTATTAATACTTGGGTTTGATGCGAGTGGAGTTGTAGATGCTGGTAACAGAACGCTTGACTATTTTCGTTATAAAATGAAAGGAAATTTTTACTTTGCAAAAAGGAGATAGCAATAAAAAAAAGCATGAAAGAGAAATCAAACTTTATCTATATATAGCTTCTCTGTGGTATGACTATTGCGTGCCGTAAAAAAATCTCTAACGGTAACATTTAAACAGTGATAAACAAAAAAAAAGGTCAAATTTCTCGCAAAACCAGCATTAAACAATAACCTTTCCAGTATTTACAATTAAACTACAGAACTTAATTTTGGTCAAAACATAATTAATTAAGTGTCACCGAATTTACTCTTATTTCTTGTACAGAAAAATGTACAAAGGTTAAAACCTTGTCACTCCTCCCTTTCATCCATGATATGCCTGCAAAATTGGTCTAAAACAAAGAAAAACATACTGCAAGAAATTGTATAGACAGAATTAATGAAAACAATTAACTAACCCGAATCTAACTCTAAACTTAACTACCAGTATTAATATGACTATCTACCATTGTTAATAGGAAAAAATTTAAATAAACAGTATTAATGATAACTTTGATACCAGAAATTAACAGACTTATACAAACCTAAGCCTCCCCTCTAAATGTAGCTATGGGTTAATCAATACCAATCGCTAACCCCCAAGTAATTAAAACCGTGGGCCATCAAAGGTTGGTCAACAGGTAAGCTTACATTTAAGTCTGTATTGAATTTTTTCTAACATAATAATAAGCTTCTTCTCATACACAATCTCTTTATAAAAGTGGTGACGTATCTCAAGTGCCTTAGTCTTGGAGTGATATTACGGGGTTCTTCCAATACATGATTGTGCTTTATTATCAATGTGGATTTTGGTATTCATGAAATTGAAACCATAGTCTAGCAATTGATTTTGAACCCACAATACTTGCCCACAGCAATTTGCAGCAGCAATTTACAGCAATTTGAACCCACAAGGGTGGTCATTTTTGAAAACCTTAGAAGGTAGACCTCTGACAAGGTTTCCCTTCACAAGTTTGTTTAGGTTTTTAAAATTGATATGACCTAACCTCCTATGCCATAATTTAGATTCATCAGATGTGGCTTTGACAATAAAAACAGGCAAAACTCTTTTGCAGGAGAAGGTGTTCATGTCAAAACTGTACATGTTGTGGGTGTCTATGGACCTTTAAAGTTAATCTTGATTTTCATCAGGCATCTTAAAGTCAGAAGACACAACAAGACATTCATTTTAGTAAAGATCAGAAGAGCATAGCAGGTCAGAAAAGAGCCTCAAGATCATATGAAAACTCTTGTAATCTTCGCGCAATCGAATATGCGTTCGATTAAGGTTTCTTTATTTTAATCGTTCATATATCAAACCGTGTGTATTTCTACAATGACTATCGGGTGATACCTTTAGGTATCAGCCATGTTTATGAAAATCTAATGTTTAGTTTGTTTATCTCAATTTCTTAATTTATCGTTGATTGCTTGTTTATGTTTATCAATTTATACTTGTTTACGTGCTTAAGTATGCGACCTATCATTCAACTGGGTCTAGTCCTACATATTTAATGTGCTGCAACTTCGGTGTTATTTGGGCGTAGGCTAAGAGTCCGGGATAGCTCTTTGTATCGAAATTTATATATCTAGAATCATAGGATCATAAATATTAACCTATCCTTGCCTTTAGTTTAGTGAGCTTAGTTGAGCCATAAGGTGACCTTGGTATCAACGAGTACGTTCTTATTCCATTGGTAAGGACTCGGACAGTGGACTACCTTGTGATAAAAAGCCGTTGTTAAGCAGTAAGTGCGTATAGTTATCAATGAGCTAAGGTTTAGTAAGAGCACCATTATTAATCTCCTAAGATAGATTATAATCAACGAATGCTTGCTTTATGCGGATGCGTCTAATTGTGACAGATTTAGCGTGTCTAGGTCTTAGGAAGAAGTATCGCCTAAGTCTAGGAATGATATGCCCTTCGAGATAAGTCAATCATTGCACTATTAAACAAACATGCATTTTATCGGTTGATTTTGGTTGTTACGTTTTCCCTTACATTGAGTTCTTTGACCCGCTTTTCTATCCGTTTGTTTGTCTTATTGTGTGTGTCTATTGCTTACATGTCATCAAAACCTTATGTTAATTACTAACCTCGTGTCAGTTATCTTTGGCTGAAACCCCTTATCTTTAGATTAGGTCTAACTTAGGTCTTGCATAAATTAGATAACTAAAATACTGATAGAATTAGGAATTAATGCTCTTTCTCTTAGTGATCGACACCCTACTTACCATGAAACTCCATCTGACCGGGTACACTGCCCATTAAAGTGTTGTTTTTAGGTATAGTCGGCATTTTTTTTTTTTTTTTTATTTATTTTTTAATCTATAAATAGTAAAACTTGATACATAAATAACACCTACACAACGACACATCAACTGTGAATACTTAAGTATCACTCGAATGTTCTGGCAAAATCACAAGGATAATGCGTAGGACTCTTGTAACAGCTTGTGTATTATTGGTTGTTCAACAAGTGTTTGCATGGAATGTGTTTCTAGTTGAGATTTTATTTATAGATCTTGGCTCTAGACTCGATTAGTGCGTTTTGGTTTTAGTACTCAAAGGCTGGAGCAGACTGCCACCTATTCAATATCAACTAACTCGGAGTGAGAAAGTCAATAGAAGTCGTGTGTATCTTCGTGACAAATGAGACAAGTATCTTTTGAGAGAAACTTGAATGGCTGGGAAGGGTTGTGCAGTGCATCACTGGGTCCATGATGTCATTCTTCAATACCAGAATTCATTTTTGTGAATCTGATAGATTATGTATTGACCCGGTTTCTGCCTAAAGTGTGTGGAGGGCTGCTTTCTTTTGGACTTTATCCTTTACATGTCTGTTTTCATTCTTCATTCGTCTTCAATGCTTACCAAGACATCATTACTAACACCTTGTTGTGATTGTTCCAGTGTTAGCTCAATCTTAGTCGGCATTATTCCCTTATACTCATTCATCTCCAATCATACCTAAGGACTGCTATTTCTAACTACGGAGTGTCCTTGGGTAGATCCTTCCGGTTCTGGTTGGATCATAGGACTAATACCTAACCTAACCACCTTATGACTTCATAATCGTCGTGAAACTAAGATGTTGTTGGGTATTTGATCTTCACCATAAAACCATTGAAAAATCAGTCAAAGTGTTTGATAAAATATTAAAACGTTTAACACTTTGAAAGTTTCAACTTTTGGAAAAACTCCCTCTTCACACGTTATGCATCGATAAACGAAAGTATTTGGCACTGTGGGTTTAAGATTATTAAGTACTTTTCACTCTTGAGTCTTTAGATCACTTATTATTTTTTAGATCACATTTTAATTATATTTCTCCCCTTATTTTAAATACTAATCCACTTAGTCTTTGAAATACCGCGTGATTAAAATTTAAGACATGAAAATGTTGCATGGGGAGAAAATATTGGTTGCACCTTCATAGAATGATATAATGGAAGTTTACTTTGGCTCCTCATTTCACACAGTATGACACAATTGAGAGAATATTGAATTATGACCTTTGTAAATTTTCCATGTGAATTGAGGTTGATGCTACTTGTATATGTTTTAACAAAATGAGTGTTTCAATATTATTAACATTTTAATATTTTTCATTTGTTTAACATTTTAGAAATGTTTTAGACACACAAAATAGACATGTGGGGTTATGGCTTAAAACGCATTTTAAAACTTAGTTTTATAACCTCCCCCTCAAAAAATTGATTCACTTATTATAAAAAAGATTCGACTTGTGAATGTGCATGAGGAGGGGTAGTGTTCGGTAACACAATTTTGAAAGATTTTGAAGAACCTTTTAAGAAATTCTTGAAAAATTGTGTTCAACGTGTTTTCAAAAAACCAATGTTACTTAAGCTCAAAAGACTTTGAATGTATTTTGAATTGACTTTTTATGTCAGCTCAAGTCCGAGAATTTGTTATCTTCTCGTTGTGAGGATAAATGTACATGATTGCACGCTTCTTTTATTTAAAGGAGGGTTGTTATCTGACATTTAATAACAAACCATAAAGAAAAGTTAGAAATGACATGTTTAAAACTTTTGAAACTCTTTGCTTGAACTCATTTAACACGCCTGTGTCAATGTTAATCTGACATTTCTACGGCACGTAAATGTTATTATCGATTTCCAAGAGACATGCGAGGAAGATTCTTTTTGTATTTTTGAAATTTTCTATTTTTGGTATTGGTTTTTCGAGATTTTTAATTTTGTTATTTTTCTTTTTGAAAATTGAATATTTTTGTATTTCTTTTTCAAAAATAATTTTTCTAACATAATTAAAAATGGACTGTTTATACAAGGTAGAGGATGATAGATATTTACATTAGATGACCCTTTGAGGAGATGGGTTCGGAAGCCATTGATGTACATGCCATAATAGAAGAAGGAGTTTGCACCAAATAACTGTTTTAGGATTATGTGTTTTTTTTCTTATCCTAATGGTAGATGCACTATCATTCGTGTTGTAGCGGGTTTCAACAGACTTTCTAATGGGAATCCACTTATGATCAACCTGAGTAAAGATTCTACCCGTTGGTTTCCATGTAAGACAAGATCTGTGAGTCATTGTTTTCTCATGCACAACGGAAGTCTTTTTAATTGAAAACATATGTCTTTTGGGATCTGTCTTTTTGGTTTCTTTGCAACACTTATTTGCTCTACGGGTTTGTTTCTGTTCGTTGTCTGATTGGATGGAACCTTAGCACGTGAGTTGGACTCATTCAGGTAATTCGTTACCACAGCATCATGGATTTGCATATAAATAACATTTTTTGACATGTCGAGCAAACAAAATGTTTGGAGTCAGAAAAATTTCTAGAATTCCTAGAGTGTTCTTCTATGGATACAGTCTTTGTCGTTACGAAACTACTATTAGATACAGGCCAATTCCTTGACTTTTGGTTATTGGATCCTGGTTTTGGTTTGCTACCATTCGCTAATGCTTTGTGATTAGCAGAAGGCATCATACTAGGTTGAATTCCTACTCTTTCTGTGTTTTTTCCTTAGCTTCCTTAGTTAGTGATTATGAACCTCTGTCATTTGAGCTATACCTGATTGGATAGGTGCAATCTGTGATGAGGTTTGCAAAGACTGATTCTCTTTCCCTAGGCAAATAATGTGTAGTGACTGGTTTTGAAAAATCCGTTGTTCACATCAACTTGGGAGGAAACGTGGTTCTTGAAAGTCTAGGTGTTCTGATTAAACGCAGTCGGTTGTCTAACAACTAATTGGTTTCTTAGTGATTGTTTTTTAAAGCCGGGTTTTTCCTAAAGGATTATGATTTTGCAAACTTAGTTATTCAACATTATTCCTGTTAATTTTCTTTAACTTATTTTTTCATGCTGCAATTGCATATTCTTTTTCCTGAAGTGTTGGGGAGGGTGGTGGGGGTGGGGTTGAGCTTTGTGAACTCAGATTTTTTAGCAATCAAAGAATTTGGTGTGTTTATAGATTGTTCTCGGTTACTTTTGATTGAATCATACAGATTCTTGTAATCCTTTTTCAAAGTACCACTTTCTTAAGTAATTTAGAACTTTATGTTCCATATTCGGTGGTTATTGTTTCCCCCCATTTAATCTATGTCATGTTTAATCTTTGCTTCATTACTTTTTTACTTTTGAAATTTGACCATGTTGCCTTTCTTTTAAAGCTTGGTTTTGATATTTAAGTTCAAGATTAACATAATGTGCTTCCATTCTTAAAAAATCTTTTTGAAATTACGAAACAGTCTTTTTGAGACAAATATTTTCAGATTCAAGAGATTGATTTAAGAGTTCAGTTGTCTGGTTATCAGTTAATTTAGTAGGCAAAGGACATGTGTCATGACATTGTTCAACATTCTGGTCAACCTCTCCTTCATTATTGAATTCAGGTTGCTCAGTATGTTGTTGTCCTGTAGCAAATACATTATGATCAGCAATCAATTATACCTCAGCCATTGGCTCTTCATCATATATGGGTTTGATATATGCATCATCAGCATGTGCATCATCCACTGATCTGCTGCTTGTATCTTGCTCTACTGATTCTGTCCTACTGCTTTTTGTGTCAACCAAACTAGCATCCAATGCTTTACTCGTATCAACCTTTTCCTTTGTTTTCTGCATATGTCTTTCATTCACCTTACTGTCATACTCTCTTTTATGAAGTGCTCTTTTGTCAATCGACTTTTTAACATAATCCATGTGTTGGATTAGTGTATCATGGAATTCTCGAATCTCGAGTTAAGTGTATTGTAGAAAGTAGTTGCGTGTCATTACAACATATTCATCATCCAAATAAATCCGTGACTTGATGAACATCTGAAACTGTGTCTCGAGTACTTTAAAAGCAGCCATAGATCCAATCTCTTGAAATTCTTCTTTGTCAATTTGCTTTTCTAGTTGATCCATGTTTAGGAATATTGTGCCTGTGAAAGTCTCTAGATCTTGACCAAAGAGTGTCGCAAATGCGCGTTTGAATCCAGACTCGATTCGAGTTCCTTTTAAGTCATTGTTTGAAAGAAGCTTGAGGTGTGAATGAAGTCATCAAAAAGATACCATGCAAATCTTTTTTGCTTTGTCTTGAATTTGTTGCATTTGTTGTTCTTCTGAATCTGAACACAAAGATAAAGTATCTTTCGTTTCCATTTTTTTCGTGAATTATGAAGTGAAAATGATTTGTAGGATCTTAAGTAGGCAAAGTAATTGTTGTTGTGGATTGAATTCAATTAACGTTCATGGGATTTTACAATTCTATGACTTAAACCGAAAAACGAATAATCTTTTATGGGATTTTACAAAATCAAGAAGAAACCATGAATGTATATTTGTTTGTTGTTAAGGTTTTTTGTTGAATTATTAATTGTCTTTTAAGTCCAAATGAAGTGTTACGATAAAAGTCCAACTTGAATTTCACCGAATTTGACTTAACTGAAATTGAAAAATTAAGTGTATAAATTGCTGGAACTATTCACGTATAAATTACTGGAACTGTTCACTTATAAATCGCTGGAACTGTTCACGTATAAATCTCTGTCTAGAAAACGTATAAATTGTCAGATCAAGAGACGTATAAATCGCTGGAACTGTTCACGTATAAATCTCCGTCTTCAAGCGTATAAATCTCCGTCTTCAAACGTATAAATCTCTGTCTCCAAGCGTATAAATCTCCGTCTTCGAATTTTCTGGAAACACAACTTTTGAATCACTTAAAAAAACACATTTTCTGACTATTTTTCTTGGTTTTTCTTGTACAACATTCTTATCTAAGGCAATAAGAAGCAAAAAAAATCCAAACTTGATGATTTTTAACACGAAAAATTTCGAAATCAAGAACCGTACTTCTAAAGCCTTAACAAAAAAAATCAAATATGATGTTTTCTTGAATCTAAGCTTGTACACCTTGTATAACAAAGATACTAGAACAATATACCCAAGTATATGATCTTTTCGTGTATAAACAAGCTTCGAAATCAAAGAAAAAAAATGAAAGACGAGTAGAAAAACCACAAAAACGAATCGAACAAACCACAAATGAATCACCTATCTACCCGAGGATCTTGATACCAATTGTCTGAACCAAGAAATACTTTCACTTCACCATGGTAACTAAGAAAATAGAAAGGAGATATAAAGAAATTGTAGAGAGAAGTTTAGAGAGAGAAAGTGAATGGTTGAATTATAATAAGTGTGAAATACAAATGAGAACTAACACCTTCTCCACACTTGGAGAGGGGTATTTATACCACTTAATGGGCAGGCCTTGTAAGGATTGTTGGGTCGTGGTTTAATGTCTTGAGCCAGGCTAGAGATTACAATGGACCTTAGTCCAGAACTAATTAGTTTAGGCAAAGGGACCGCTTCTACCACTTCTAGATATTATACATACATGAGATAAAGACCGAGATTAATAATATAATTTGAGGCTAACAATATCTTTTGATTTTCAAAAATATATCAAGCTATACTCTCTAATTATATGGGGTATTTATCCAAATTCATACGTGACTTTTAATTAAGAAAACCCAGTAACTCAAAACCCTAAATTGTATCTATAAATACATACGAACCCTAGCTGAATTCTATTAAGCTTTATTGATTGGTGATGATTTATATAAAGTAAAGTTATTACTTTCTTGATGCAAAGGTTCTATACAAGCCTATCGTGTTAGGTTGGGTATGTTGAATGTTCACATAAGGAATAGATTTTTTCAGTGGTTATATTTTGGTAGCTAATTGGCGGTTTTATAGACATGTTTAGTTTGTGGCCATCTCTCGTGTTTCTGGTGTGCCAAAACTCGAAAAATATGAGAATAAAATCTCATTTTCCATTATGTCGACATCCTTATCAGCATTTTCCCATCATCTATCAAGCACTTCACTTCTTGCTCAAGAAGTTGTATCCAGTTTCCTACGGTAGAAGAAACATACAAACACATGGTAAAGTTATTTGAGTGTTTACTATTGTGATATATGAAGTATGTTTTTTACTTTAGTGACGTGTTTCTGTTTATAACTATATAGAGGATGAAAAACACAACATTTTGGTCCTTCAACAGATATCGATAGTCTTATTACCAGTGAAAGAACACGAATGCTCGACAATTTTGATGCTTGAAATTGTGGTAACCGGGGACTCAGCGAAGAAGGCAAAAAGAAGCCCGTTTAGTTTATCTATATTATTAGTTTGCTTGTGCTAATGTATTTGGTTGTGCATGTTCTAGGAGATAAAATCAAGAAGGAGCTAATGAAAAATACAATAGAACTTCGTTCTTCATTTATTGTAAGAAATCTCTCTTTTGCTATAATTTCTGCATTTTGCTATAGAGAAGTTTTTCTGCTAGGACTATAGCCCAATATTTGTTTAAACTGTTACATTGTCGAGGCTTATGTTATCAGTATAGTTATCATGATGATCTTAGCTAACAAGTAGAACAAGTAGATTATATTATATTGTTCATGTTTTGGCTCGCGTGACTGGTTTAGCAGACACAAAATCATATCCATAAATGATTTGTCAGAATTAAACTCCAAGAAGCTGGTTATGTGATTGGACGATCGTCAGTGCATAGTTCCGCGGCTGATGGCACCATCAAGGTCAATGATATAGATATTTTTCAAATCGTAATCTATTATATTATATTTGCATTTCTTTGGTCTTAATGGCTTATACATGATTTTAATGTTTAATTAATTTTTTAGTAGCTTTCCCCCAACACATGATTTTATATGTTTAATTAATATTTCAGAAAGGGGCTTCACGCCACCAATCATCTCTAAAGGACGAGGATAGGAGCGATAGAGACAGACATAGGAGTAGCCACGAAACGAGAGACATAGATAAGGATAAGGGAAGGAAGGAGAAGAATGGTAAAGGTACATATAGAGATAGAGAAAGAGATAGAGACAGAAGTGCGGACAGGGAGAAGGATCGTGTGAGAGGAAGGAGGGAACATGGACGTGAAAAGTGAGAAAGAAAGGGAGGATAAAGAGCCAAAGATCTCGATCGACCTCATCATAGTAGTAGCAGAAAGAACCGAAAATGAATGGGACAGGGAGAAGAGCCGTGATAGGGAGGCTAAAGACATAGATAGGGAGAAGAGCCATAAGAGATAGGTTAAAGACAAAGATAGAGAGAGGAGTCATGATAGAGAGGTTAAGTAAAGGGTCAGGGAAAAAAGCCATGATAGAGAGGTCAAAGAAAGAGTCAGGGAAAAGAGTCGTGATAGAGAGGTCAAGGATAGAGGCAGGGAAAGGAGCCGTGATAGATAGGCTAACGATAGAGACATGGAGAAGAGTCGTGATGGGGAGGCTAAAGATAGAGAAAAAGAAAAGGAAATTAGAGAACATGAACGCGAAAGTAGGTACTTTTTATGTTCATCATATCAGGTTCATTTTCTCATTACATGTGTTAGATTTGTTAAGCTTGCATAAGTGCTTTTTGGCATTACTCATTAACTGGCATTAGTGGCTCATTAATTGTTGTTGGGTTTAAAAGACTTCAAGATGATTCTTAAAGTTACTACTGGTCAGGTTTATATTAGTGCTGTCAAGCGTAACTTAGTGCTGCTGGTAATACCAATGAAAATTATGCTAAGTAGTTTGTACTAGTAGTATAAAGTTACTACTGCTAGTTACTACTGTTAGTATAATTAGTATTGTTAGTATAAAGTTACTGCTGCTAGTAGAAGTTAAGACTGCTCAGAGATGAAGACTAAAAATATACCAAGTAGTTACTAGTGCTAGTACTAAAGTTAGTACTACTAGTGTATGCTAGTACTGCTAGAGTAAACTTCTAAGTATTTAATGCTGCTTGTGCTCAGTTACAACTGCTGGAAGGATTAATGCTGTCATAGATAAGATCAAAGACATATCAGAGAAGAGATAAAGGTTGATTGAAGAATAAGAATACTTATGAAGATAAGTATCAATTATTTGTAAAGAAGATATGTATAAACTTATTTGTTTAAGAGATTATGTTTACTTATAGAAAATATCATAATCACTTGACGCGTTTTATAAGCCTATTAGAGTTTCCTTAGTGTATAAAAAGAACCCTACGGCATAGATCTAGATATTAGTTTTCACATAGTTTTCATATTAGTATTTTGAATAGCAATCATAGTTAGTATTCATAGTTATTTTGTAATTCAAAATAGTATTCAATATATTGTTTAGTAAAGATCTTGTTTTTACTATTTTATTATTCTTCTTAGTATTACAAACTATATTCCGCATAGTTTGTGATATTCTCAATCTTAGTTTCTACCATAAGTGTCTTGGATTTATCCAATATAACTAAGCTTTAACAAGCTAAGTAACATCTGTCAAGAAGGGATCAACAAGTAGTATCAGAGCTTGTTGAAGAAACTCTGAATAAGAAGAACACTATATCTACACAATATCTCATAATCAAAGAGAAGATGGAATCACAGTCAGAAACTACCCAAACAGTGTCTGCACTAAACCTTCCTATACTCAAAACAGGAGACTATGATCTATGGAGCATGAGAATGGAGCAATATCTTATTCACACTGGTTATGCTCTTTGGGAGGTTATTGTGAATGGTGATGCACCTATTGTTGCATCAGCTAGTGCTGAAGGTCTCATTCCTCCTAAAACTGCAAAACAAAAGCTGGCAAGAAAGAATGAATTGAAAGCTAAAAGCACACTGTTGTTGGTCATTCCTAATGAGCACCTATTGAAGTTTCATGGAATCAATGATGCAAAGACCTTATAGGAATCTATTAAGGCCAGGTTTGGAGGCAACAAAGAATCAAAGAACATGCAGAAAACCATTCTGAAGCAGCAATATGAGAATTTTGCTGCATCAAGATCTGTAGGACTGGATAAAACCGATGATAGGTTTCAGAAACTCATCAGCCAATTAGAAATTCATGGTGAAGTTATCTCCCAGGAAGATGCAAATCTTAAATTGCTAAGAAGTCTACCATTAGCTTGGAACAATATTGCCTTGATCATGAGAAACAAATCTGATCTAGACACAATGAGCATGGACGATTTGTACAACAACTTGAAGGTGTATGATGCTGAGATTAAAAGCCAAACAAGCTCAAGCTCAAACTCTCAGAATGTGGATTTTGTATCTTCAGATGATACTAGCAATACTAATGAAGCAGTTAATATTGCTCATGACGTTCCTGCTGCTAGACAAGCTTCTTCCTCAACCTATACTGATGATGTTATGTTTTCCTTCTTTGTCAATCAATCTAATAGTCCACAGTTAGACAATGAAGATCTGGAGCAGATTGATACTAATGATCTTAAAGAGATAGACCTCAAATGGCAGGTGGCCATGCTTACCATGAGGGTGAAGAGATTCTTAAAGAAGACAGGAAGTAATCTAAATTTCAATGGCAAAGATTCTGTTGGCTTTGATAAGACAAAGGTTGAATGTTACAATTGCCACAGGAGAGGTCACTTTGTTAGAGAATGCAGGGCACCAAGGAATCAGGTGAATAGAAATGGAGATGCTCCAAGAAGGATTGTACCAGTAGAGACTCCTGCAAATGCCTTGGTTGTTCAAGATGGAATATTAGCAGCGGTTTGCTTATTTTAATTCAGCGAGTTGCTAAACGGCGAGTTGCTAAACGGCGAGTTGCTAAAACGGCGAGTTGCTAAAACGGCGAGTTGCTAAAACGGCGAGTTGCTAAAACGGCGAGTTGCTAAAACGGCGAGTTGCTAAAACGGCGAGTTGTTAAACGGCGAGTTGCTAAACGGCGAGTTGCTAAACGGCGAGTTGCTAAACGGCGAGTTGATTATTTTATTGATCCAGCGAGTTAACAAATCTAGGCAGCGAGTTACTTCAAAACCACAGCGGTTTGCCTAGTAAGATCTTGCAGAGCGAGTTGGCCTGTTAGGCAGCGGTTTTGCTCAAATCAATAGGAGTGCGGTTTGGTTGATTTCATAGCGGGCGGTTTGATTCAGACGAACCCCTTTTAGCGACACTTTTTGCCGAAATATTAAGTTTTTTGTATTCTTTTTTTCTATAGCCTTTTTATTATTTTTACATCAAATTTCTAATTTTGGTAATAGGGTAAAAATTATTTGGTCGACTCCTTTTTAGCGACACTTTTTGGCTGGGAAAAACTTAAGTAAAAATATAATTTTTTCTTTAGCCTTTTTAGCTTATTTTTTACACCAAATATAGATTTTGGAAAATAGGGTAAAAATTTATTTTTTTCATAATCCAAGCGTCAAATTGTTAAACAACATCAACAACCAAAATATCACAACCAAATTATTTCATTTCACGGTTTTTCTATTGATTTTGTAAAATTCCGGTAAATTTCTTATCGGTTTTAAAATCTTAGAATTGTAAAACCCAGTGACCGTTATATGCATTTATGAACCAATCATCAAGATGTCTAATATGTCAGAAGATATCCAGTATGCCGGTTCCGATACACGCCCACCAATGCTTGACAGAACAGACCTTGAATCTTGGCAACAACGCATTCGTCTGTATTGTCGGGAAAAGATAATGGAGAGAACATTATGAAATTCGATTACTTGAGGTCATTTCAAATTGGGTAACATCTATACAAACTCACTAGTGAAGATTGATGAGAAAACTGAGGTGTGTACTTTCTACTAGTCCAGAACGTTGCTAGAGTCTTTACAGACTTTCTGCTGAAGAAAAAGAAAGGATATTAAGCTGACTTTCGTGCTACGAATTCCTTACTTCAATGGTATACCAAAGACATCTACACACTCATCAACCATTACACTGAGCCAAAGACATTTGGGACAAAATGTTGAAGATGATTCTGGAAGGTTCTGAGTTTACAAAGGATGACAGGGAATCAAAATTATAGATGAATTGACCGCTCTCTTGTCAAATCAAGGAGAGAGACCATTCTGTTTACATGTTAGGTTTGTTCGAAAGCTCATTAACGACATAAGTAACATCTTGATGGACCATGTCCAGATGGCAGTTAACTCTAAGTTTAGTGAACAACATGATTACCTGATTGGAGTTGATTCATTATTAAAGATCAAACTAAACAGCGGTTAAAGAGTCTAACTTTGATCAGTTGTATGCCTATTGAAGCAACATGATCTGGTACATGCAAATGAGAATAGAATGATGAGGGAAAAGGTTCATTCCAACCTACTTGATAAACCCCTTGGCACTTTGGTTATTTTTTCATTAGTGTCTATTGCATCGAATCAGAAGTACTCAACTCATTCATCTGTGAATTCTCCACAATCCTCAAATCAACTCAATTGTTGATAACTGTCAATATGGTCACAGGAGCACTTCAACGGATAACTGATTGAAAGCCTAACAACACACTTTCCCTACTCAATCAATCATTAAAAAACATCATCCCTTAATGATCAATCAACTCCGAACTTCCTCAACGCAAAGGGAACAATGCTACAATTTCAAGACTGTTGTTGTTCAGGATGTTCGAGGTAGATACAATGCAATAATCAAGGAAGGACCATTTCAGAGGAAACAAGGTAAGAGGAATGTTGTAGCTGGGAATGCTGGAGGTCAGAAGGTAGATGGCATTGTGAATCCTGATCATGCTAAACCCGTTAGTGCTTACAACTGCAAAGGAATAGGGCAATAGCACGTGAATGTCCACATCCAAAGCTGTAGTTTGTTTGTTCTCTCTCCTCAGGATTTTGACTACTTCAAAGACAAGATGCTGCTCATGATGATCATGAGAATGGTGTTGTACTAGCAGAAGACAGTTGTTGTTTCTTTACAGGAGAAAAGGTTACAATTTTGATGACCATGTCTTTGAAGTTGATCAATGCGATCCATTCGACTTTTGATGTTGATGATGAGGCTCCACTCACACAAACCATTGTTCTTGGTAAATCGTTTCATCTGAAGAGCCAATCTACGATGAAGCGGGCATCATATGACTCGAATACTCCGTTTGATGGTCAAGAATCTGATACCTTTGTAGATCTATGGATGAGTATCATGAAGTAACGAGGTGCAAAGCGATGTACAACACAACTCCGTTGTTGACTTTGATGCTGACTATACGAGTGATAGTAATATTATTCCGTATAATCAGTATGTAGAAGACAACGAAGAACATGTTGTACAAAGTAATGTATCTTCTGTATGAAATGATGCATTGATGTCAATTCTCGATGAATGCATGAACAGGGTGTACAAAGTAGCGTCTACAAATAAGCAGGTTAAAGTTAGTTAATGACACATAGATTCTGAACTTGCGAAGATATATGGAATCTGGTCGGGTGTATGGAACAACGGTAGTTTGAATTAAATGATAGATACGAAAGATTGATGAAAAATGAGAATAATTATCTCTGACCGAAATCCGAAAAGAAACTTCTTTAAAATCGGAACTTTCATTCTGCACATTTGCAACTACGTTCTACTCTTACCATCTTAGATAGTGAGGAAGTAGCGATCATTTTGAAAAAGGTTTTTAAACATAAAGAAGACAAATTCCTTGAAGAGTTTTTAGACATTAAAAGGCTTAAAAGAAACGGTTGAAGATAGATTATAAAACAAGATCAATCTTGTACAAACGGTTACATTGATATGTAAACCAAAATCGTTCTATGATTTTTTAATGAAAGAACAAGGTCAGCGATGGATACAATAATCCCTTATGTCTCACCCGTGCAAAGCAAGTTCAACCAGCCCTCTATAATGGTCATGTATTAGTCATGTCCAATCATGCACGTCCTGTTGTGCATGACTCAGAGGACACTCGTGATATGGCTGAGATAACTAGGAAAAGAATGATGGAGAAAATGCAAAGCCTCAAGTGTGGAAAATATGTTAGGGATTGCCCCCCAGATTACTAGAAGGAGAACCTTCTTGAAAACCTTACTCACAAGAAATCTGACCCCAGGACAGATATTTTGGTCCATGATAAATAATGACAGGAAGAAAGCTGGAGACCTCAGTTCCATAAACCAACTTTCAGCTTGACAATGTGTATCCACCAATATCCTGTCACGCTGTCCCCAGATTTCTGTCCAACTAAAAAGTCAAGTGAAGGATTAATCTTTATAGTACTCAACAACTTTTTACGGAATTTGGGACAAAACTTGCAAAACTAGAACTCAACCTAACAGTAAGTATTACAGAGTGGGAAGGAAAGAGGTTTTGGAGCAAACGAAAGATGTTACCTCACTGAGTTATTCCATTTTTTCAAAATCTTAAAGAACCAACTTTGTTGGAGTTTCAAACAGCCTCTTTAAAGAATTTAAAGTAATGGAAGAAATTTTTGATCATAATGTCAGTGAGGTTTGGATCAGAATGTCATGGACAAGCCTTGTGCTAAATATTGTAAAGAAAACCTTCTCATTGAAAATGATGAAATCTGATTGTTAATTGTTTGTGACTCAACTGTGTATGATGTGGAAAAATCACGTTGTCTAATCTTGAAAGCTGGTATGTCTAAAGTCATCAATGAGTCCAAACATATTTCAAAACTTGAAAAAAGGAATACCTAAATTTGCAATTAAGTATCAACAGCTCTCAAGAAAGTTTTGATAATAAAAAATCACAAGCATCACAGGAAGCTCTGATTTTAACTCATTCTTTAGATCAAGAATCTGGAACAATTCAGAAGCTAGAAAAGGACCAAGTGTTTAGAGACTTTGAAAGTTCTAGGTCTCTATATGTGATTGACCAAGTTGTGAGCTCTATAATGCTAACGATGTCATCTGATCTTCTTGAACAGAAATTATGATCGTCTTAAGAGCATAAATAGAAAAGGTTAAGCAGTCATTACAAGAATGTCTGAGTCTATTAGATCACGCGTACTGCCAACTTAATGCAATGACATCTTCCTTGTTGTACAAAATGAGGATTCTTAAGCTCCAGTTAGAAGGCAATTAGAAAGTTGCCACTAGAAGCTCTGGTCAAACCAAAAGTTCTTGCGGCCTGGCATGTATGCATTGATGCTAAAAACCCTTCCTCTCACCCCTAGGAACATAGGAGTGCTTATTTAAACTATATCAGCCATCTTAAGAGAGAGTGTAGAATAGTAGGGAGTATTGTAGAGAAGCTAGAGTAGTTAAACCACTGGGATAATGCATTAAACTATATGCTTGCCCAATACACTAAGCTATCTAAGGAATTGTTAGAAGATGTGATAGGCACTTGCCCATAAAAGTATTCAGTGAAAGAGATAACAGGCTACATCTACCACGGTTACTAGAAAAAGCAAGTTACTTTTAGTGATAAACCAGGAACTTCATCTACGCAACACACAGAAAAACGAAAAGTGCACAGCAAAGTTTCAAAAGACTAATATCCCTGTGATTCTTCTACAAGAGTAAACACTTCTACTGAAGCAAGCGGATCAAAGACTAGAAGCAATACAAAGGAAAATAGGATTCTGCCTGCTAAGACTGAGAATAAGAGAAGTAGAAGACCACCTTAGGAAAAATAAGTCAGTATGGATAAAAGTGAATAGGGTTTGATTCTAGCATTAGCTCTAAGCGTGTTGTAATTAATTAAAATTCTGAATCTGTGTGCAAAACTTGTAACAAATGTTTAAACTCTGCAAGTCATGAAATGTGTGTTGTTAATATCTTGAATTCTGTGAATGCTACCCCCACTGTTAAAATTGTCTTGAATAAAAGGGGAGCTGATTTGGAAACCAAAAGGCAAACTGTCTGATAACAGTTTGAACAAGACCAAGCAGGTTTGGAAAGCAACGGGTAAACTATTTGCTAATGTTGGTTATCAATGGAGACCCACAGGAAAGAAATTCACCTCAGGAAAACTTAATTGTGGTTATCAATGGAGACCCACAGGAAAGAAATTTGCCTTAGGAGTACTGTGCCCTTTAACTAAGCTTTCTGTGCAATGTTCTATCATAACTGCTAACCACCAGGACCCCAACAAAAATTGGGGAACCTAAAATTCCAAACTCTCCACACTCGACTGTTTTCAAATGCAGGTCGTACAGGTCATCCTTTGGTATCTGGACTCAGGCTGTTCAAAACATATGACGGGGAATCGTTCAAAGCTCAAGAACTTTGTGGAAAAGTTCATCGGGTCAGTCAGATTCGGGAATGATCACTTCGGAGCTATCATGGGTTATGGAGATTATGTTATTGGTGACAGTGTGATCTCCAGAGTATACTACGTGGAGGGACTTGGACACAATCTATTCTCTGTAGGGCAATTTTGTGATTCTGATCTTGAAGTTGCCTTCAGAAAGCATTCTTGCTTTGTTCGTGATATTAATGGTGCAGACTTACTTAAAGGTAGTCGTCGCACCAATTTGTCACAATATCGAGTGATGTTTGTATGAAAGTCTTCTCAATATGCTCTGTTGTCTTAAAGCTTTCCAAGTCTAATCATGGCTATGGCATCACGTTTAACATTTAAACTTCAGCACAATCCAATGATCTTGCTCGAAAAGAACTGGTTAGAGGTCTACAAGATTGAAGTTGAAAAAGATCATCTTTGTTCGCTGTCAATTGGAAAAAGCAAGAAGTTCTCCCACAAACCAAAAATTCTGAAAACACAAATATGGAAGTTTCTTCATACCTTCACATGGATCTGTGTGGTCTATGAGAGTCCAGAGTTATTAAATGGGTAGAAATACAATTTTGTCATCGTGGATGAACTATTCAAGATTCATATGGGTAAAGTTTTTGAGTATCAAAGGATGAAACTCCAGATGTTTTTCTTCAACTTTCTTAAGCAAATACAGGTTCCGGTCTCAACAAAACAGTCAGTTTACATTATCCGATCAGATAATGGAACAGAATTCGTCAACCAAGTTAGTCTAAATACTATGAAGGGTGTGGGCATTATTTCATCCAAATAGTCTGTTCCGAGAACTCCCTTAACAATAGGCTTGTCGAAAGTCGAAATCGTACAACTGTGTGGAAGCAGCTCGTACAATGCTGATATTCTCAAATACACCGATCGTTTCTTTTGGGCAGAAGCTGTAAAGCTACTGCTTGTTTCCACCCGAACGATCCCTAATTCTACTCGTCACAACAAAACCTTATGAGCTTGTACATGATAAGAAGCCTGCATCATTACATTTATCAGAGTAATTTTGTGCGCTGTGCTATCCTACAAAGACTAGCGAAGATCTAGGAAAATTCCAAGCCAAAGCCGACATGGTATTTTTCGTTTTGGGTTTTGCTCCTTAGCAGGAAGGGCTATAGTATCTACAATTAATAGAACTCGTCGATTATTGGAAACAGTTCACGTCAAATTCGTTGAGTGCACTGTCAATGGCTCCTGTATCGCATAAGTTCAGGACCCGGCCTACATGATGCCCCATGGACAACTCAATTCAGGGCTAGCCCCAATCGCTGTCTACCTGCAACTACATAATTCCACCAACAGGTAAAGATATGGGATTTTTATTCCAACCGATGTTCGTATGAATACTTTGATCAATCTTACAGATATGTGAAACAGTCCTACGGCTACTGTAGTTAACGTCTCTAATTGTTTCTACAAATACATTGTTTCTACAATCGATTGCTCATGATTCACCTTCTATAAGTCATTCACTGTCATCCTCACAGTGCATCCTCCAGTCTTCCCTCAATGTGTGTGTTTTTTTTTTTACTGCTGGAAAAAACTATCGAAGAACCTCAATTACTCAAGTGACCTTCATCATCAGATAACCCGTTGCAGGGAGAAACCTAGTTCTGTACAGTCTTAACTTCAGGGGTTGTTAGTAATTTAGCTGAACCCAACCAAGTTACTTCAACCACCAGATCATTGCAGGAAGTGGACCAAAGTCACCCTCTTGTGTAAATCGTTGGCAATCCCCTCTCGTCCTGTATCTACCAGAAAAACAGTTAGCATCCGATGCTTTGTGGTGCTGTTTCATACTGACTGTCCAAAGTCGAACCCAAGAAACTTCAAAATGGCCGTGAGAGAAGACTGCTGGTTTCAAGCCTGCAAGATGAATTCCGAATTTTGAATCGACTTGAAGTATGGGAATTTGTACCTCGCCCTATCTATGTTATGGTTATAGCTCTCAAGTGGAAATCTACAAGTGAGGCTTGATAATATGGTGATGTATGAAAAACAAGCTCTGGTTAGTTGCAATGGGATATCGTCAGGAGGAAGCTATTGATTTTGAAGAATGTTATTCTCCAGTGCACGGATAAAAGGCCATTCAAAATATTCACTTTGCCAATGCTGCAACCAAGAATATGATCCATCTCCCAGATGGATGTCAAAAACTTGCTTTTCTGTAATGGTGATCTTCAAGAAGAAGTTTTGTCAGTCAGCCCTGAAGGAATTTGAAGACCAGATAATTCCTACGCAGTTTATGTCTGAAGAAGGCTCTTTTTGGGCTAAAGCAGGCAACAGGGCTGGTATGACACATATCAAAGTTCCTTTTGGCCAAACAATTTTTTAAGGGCGCGTGGATGCACGTTTATTCACACGCAAATCAGGCAAACATATTCTACTTGTTCAAATATTACGTAGATGACATCATTTTTGCCTCAACAGATCATAATACGTGTCACATATTTTCCAAAGAAATGAGCTCCAAATTTCAGATGTCAATGATGGGACAAATGTCGTTTTTCTTAGGACTACAAGTTTCTCAAAGTCCCAGAGGCATCTTTATTAACCAAGCAAAATAGCTCTCGAAACCTTAAGAAATATGGAATGGATCTCTCATGACCTGTCGATACACCAATGGTGATCAATTGAAACTGGTACGTGGATCTCATGGGGATTAAGTTGACCCAACTCGATTTAGAGGAATGGTTTGCTCCCGAATGTACCTTTACTGCAGTAGACCAGAATTGTATGCGCTTTGTTCATGTGTGCTAATATCTGGCTAAGGCCTACCAAAAAGCACCTTGAGCAATCAAACGTATCTTTCTGGTACTAAAAGGATACCATTTACATGGGTTTTGGTATCCAAAGGACAATGCTATGTCACTAACTAGCTTATTCAGCTGCGGATCATGCGGCGATGTCAGAATTCGAGAGAAGTACGAGGGGAAGTGACTCAGTTTCTTAGAGATAAATTGTTAGCTGGTCAAATCAAAGGATAGCAAAGAAGCACGGCCATCTCAACAACAGAGGCGGAATACATTGCAGTGTCTGGATGCTGTGCTCAAATCCTTTGGATGAGATCTCAGCTAAAAGACTACGGCTTTCTGTTCAATAAGATTCCTCTGTACTGTGATAACAAAAGTGCCATTGCTTTAAGCTGCAACAATGTCCAGCACTCACGATCTAAGCACATCGACATACGACACCATTTCATTCGAGAGCAAGTGGAAAATGGAGTGGTTGAACTCTACTTTGTGGAAACAAACTATCAACTGGCAGATATCCTCACAAAAGCTTTACCAAGAGAGCGTTTCGAATTTCTACTCCCACGACTTGGGATGAAGAGTTTAACCCCTGAAACCCTCAAACGCCTTCAAGAAGGAGAGGATGAGTAAATGAAGTGTCCTCACTGTATCATTTGTACACAAGTACATAAAAATAACTTGGTAAATTTATTTTAAGTTCATTTGGAAATTACCAAACTGGTTGCAATCAATTAATTCAAATTGCAACCTGGTTCTCTTTGAAGGAAAGATTTGTCGTCTCAAGACAACTGTTTCCTACTAACAACGGTAATTAATTTTTACTGGGCATGGATTACTTTATTTCCATGCTATTTGGGTCTTAATGTACGTTTCAGTGCATTTTTCTTAATTTGGAAAGGTGAAGTCTTTCTAAGTTTGTTAACCAAATAATTTTCGTAATTGATTCTTCAAACTTTTTGTGTTAAACCACGGTGGTAAAGTGTTGTTTGCTAATCCCATCCGGCAATGTGTCACTCAATCAATGGGACTACAGACTCTTTCAATAGAAAAGGGTCATTCGATTGAGGGGTGAGTGTGTGAAGTGTTGTTATTCAATTTAATGTTTGGGTGCCGATTGGAAAGAGGTAACCGGGTCTTGGAGAGAGAAAGAAGCTAAGGGACCAAAATCTTCAGAGCTCTTCACTTGCATCAGTGATGTCCCTCTAGCGTAACAGAGACAACTGATACAACATCAACACTTCCACCACCACTACATCCACTACAAAAACCTACAGGTCATCGAGATATTTGGGAGAAAGTTAAAGATCAGAAATCTCGAATGCATCATTAGTGGAAGACTCAGAGATATTGGCTACCAACTAATCAAGAGAAGTGAATGATTAAGATCAATTTAATCGGTTATGCAACTTTAACATCTTGTTCATTCTAAGTTGTATGGATTTTGATGTTATTATGTCAGGTATGAATCTTTCATGTGTTTTTCATTAATTAAAAAAACCAGGTTTTTTGAGTTTTAACGAAAAAATCTTATCAAAAATTATCATATCTGACACTTACACATACCCTCAACGATTGAGGGGGAGCATAATATGTTCCATTACACAGCTATGTAACTAAAATGGATTCATTACATTCTAAGGTTCTCAAGGTGTATTCTCCTCCCCCATGGCTAAACAGTTCGAATACCGATGCACATGTGAGGGGGGGAGCTGTTCTAAAAAGCAAAAAATATCGAGGTACTAAACACTTTGATAGTTTTATCATAAGTACCTGATGAGTTTTTTCCAACTGTGATTTTATTGCAAGGTGAACTGTACCAAAGACTTGAAAATTGTATTTATACTTTTATCGAAGTTATAAGGATGGTAAGGTTAGGGTACTCGTTCCTAGGATCCTGCCAGAACGGAGGGATCTACCCAGGGATAAATCCACTAGTTAGTACAAGAAGTCCTTAAGTATGATTTAAAGGAGTAATTGTGAGGATTAAGGGAAAGTGTCCGCAGTAAGATGGAGGCTTAGTACTGGAATATACCAACAAAGGTGCTAGTCATGATAGTCTCGGAAGCACTGAAGGTGGTTGTGGAATGAAAAGAATTTGTACAGATTAAAGGGTGTAAGAAAGAAGCCTCCTACAATTAAGCAGAAACCGGGGTCAATACACTATGCTGTCAATATCACATGTTGATGCTGACATTGGAAGACGACAATCATAGACCTAGTGATGAATGAACAACCTTTCCCAGCATGCGAGTCTCTCTTGAAAAGAAACTTGTCTCATTTGGCTAGAGACTAAACATTGAAATCTTCTTTATCACTTACTTGTGTAAGTCGTATTGTAAAAAAG
The DNA here is from genome assembly GCA_026074375.1 of Tanacetum coccineum. NCBI lineage: Eukaryota > Viridiplantae > Streptophyta > Magnoliopsida > Asterales > Asteraceae > Tanacetum > Tanacetum coccineum. The sequence goes on from BQNB010027860.1 coordinate 48,568, forward strand.
GTGGCTGTCAGCTCCCGCCTCCGATCACTTTCATAGCTAAAGTGTACTTTGAGTCTAGAGCCAAGAGATCAATCAATTAATGTTAGGACAATTTCCATTTATCTTGTCTTTCACACACTGTGGAGACAAGGTTATCTTAAGATAGTCATACGCATATCCTTGTGACTATTGACAGAACATTCGAGTGTTACGAAGGTATTCTATATGAAGATGGAAATCCTGCTAGAGCCTACATCAAACAAGCTCTAGGTAGGGACTTGTACGATTCTACAAGAATCAAAACTTGTGTCAATGGAAAGAAACGATTGGCTGCGATTCTACGCGAATCAACTTGTTCCAGCCTAAGATATTGACGGTTATTGAACATTTGACAACCAATCAATAAACATAATCGAAAGTGTTACTAAAATATTTTCAATAAGTAACACTTTTTGTTGATGATTTTTCAAATCAATTTTCTATTTTATTGCTAACTGTTTCTTACAGGATCATTTAAAGATGGTTGATGAGATGGAATACCCAGTTCCAGTAATGTCAAGTTATAAATCGAATGCTCAGACACGACCTACACTTGTTAATGATGTTAGAAAGACTCATAAAGGTGTCAAAGCTTCCGCAAACTTCTGATATCATATTCTTTTCACATGTGCACAAGATCGGCAATAAAATTAACTAGAGATGAGAGATAAGTTTGGGCTGATGTCTTAAGAATTAGCTCATGATCAAAATCAAAACAAGTCAAAAGTGATCAAGCTCATTGTTATCTAAAGATAACTACAACAAAATACTAAGATGTAACATGAAGAAACAAAAGACCTTACAAGATGGTAAGGCTTAAGTCTAGTGTTTTATAAGGGTGGACCTCCCTTAAGGGGAGATTTTTTTGTATTGAGTAAAAGGACTTCGGTCACCCCGTATTTTTATTGTTTATAATAGTTCTGTAGTTTAATTGTTCAATCGTATGTCTTTTCGGATTTTAAGCCTAGGTTCTAATACCCGGTATTTTTATAATAAAAACTATATAAGCCTCTTCCAACTTTGGAAGAGGCAAGCTAGTCAAAATCTTTTACACTTCAAAACACATACACACTCTCTCTCTCTAGAATCTCTCTCTTGTGTTTCTCTCACTAGAAACTAGCTAAACCACTCGAATCATCACCCGTGTTATGTTGTAAATGATCTTCCTGGATGGCAAAATAGATTCAAATTAAGGCAGAAAACATCTGATAGCAACAATATGAGAATTTTTACCGCATCAAGATGCTGAGGATGGATAAAACCTATGTTATGGTTTCAGAAACTCATCAGCCAATTGGAAATTCATGGTGAAGTTATCTCCTAGGAAGATGCAAATCTTAAATTGCTAAGAAGTCTACCATTTGCTTAGAACAATATTGCCTTGATCATGAGAAACAAATCTGATCTAGACACAATGAGCATGGATGATTTGTACAACAATTTGAAGGTGTATGAAGCTGAGATTAAAAGCCAATCAAGCTCAAGCTCTCATAATGTGGCTTTTGTATATTCAAAAAACACTAGCAGTACTAATAAAGTAGTTAATACTGCTCATGAAGTTACTATTGCTAACTCACAGGGACAAGCTTCTTCATCAACTTATGCTGATGATGTCATGTTTTCCTTCTTTGTCAATCAATCTAATAGTCCACAGTTGGACAATAAGACCTAGAAGCAGATGATAATGATGATATTGAGGATGAATCTTAATATAAATGGCAGGTGGCCATGCTTACCATGAGGGTGAAGAGATTCTTAAAGAAGACAGGAAGGAATCTGAATTTCAATGGCAAAGAAACTATTGGCTTTGATAAGACAATGGTTGAATGTTACAACTGTCACAGGAGAGGTCACTTTGCTAGAGAATACAAGGCACTAAGGAATCAGGGGAATAGAAATGGAAATTCTCCAAGAAGGATTATACCAGTAGAGACTCCTGCAAATGCCTTGGTTGTTCAAGATGGGATAGGTGGTTATGATTGGAGCTATCAAGCTGAAGAAGGACCCACAGACTTTGCTCTAATGGCCCATTTGTCTTCAGGTTCATCCAGTTCATCAAGCTCAAATACTGAGGTACAAAATTGCTCTAAAGAATGTTTAGAATCTTATCAATCTCTTCAAAAATAGTATGATCAATAGCGTGATGCTCTTAAAAAATCTAATCTAGAAATTATAGGTTATCAATTAGCCTTAGAATCTATAGAAGCTAGAATTGTTGTTTCATAAAAAAAATGAAGCTGTTTATGTGGAGACATTGCATTTTTGAAAAATGATGTTAAGGTAAGAGATAAATTCTATAACAGGAGCTTAAAAATTAGTTAGCATGAGGCTTTAAGAGAAAAAGATTGATTTAAAACTAAATTAGAAAAGTTTGAAACATCATTTATGAAGCTAACTAAACTGATAAACAATCAAATAAGTGTTAATAACAAGTCTGGTGTTGGTTTTGAAAGTCAAATGAACGAAAATGAATTGCATGATTTTCATCTGAATAAAAGAGAAGTGTTTGAGAGTGCATTTGATTGTAGTGTGAATGAGATTGAAGAGAATCAAGTAAATGATAGTTTAAGAAGGTTGAGGGATATCATGTAGTTCCCCCTCCATACATTGGGAACTACATGCCCTTAAGACCTGACTTGTCCTTTGCTGATCTAGATTAATTCTATCTATAGGACTATGTGAGTGAAACTGATCATAGTATGCCTAGAATTAATGAAATGCATCTAATTCTAGTAAAGGGGTTGTTTGGGAACAACCTAGAGTTAGGCTATTGCAGTGAGAGTCTGATAGTGATGATGATTGTGTGTTTAGACCTAAACCTGATCAGACAAAACCAAAGTTTACTAAAATCAATTTTGTCAAATCTGATGAGAATGTGAAATATGTTAATGAACAACACACATATAGGGAAGCTGAAAACCTTAGGAAAAGTCAGAGTCCTAGGGTTGATAAAAGAAATTGGAATGGAATAATGACTCAGAAACTAGGGGATGGTTTTGAGTTCAATAAGAAAGCCTGTTTTGTATATGGGAGTTTCAACCATTTAATCAAAGACTGTGATTTTCATGATAAGAAAATGATAGAAAAACCAGTGTTAAATAATAAGGGAAGGGTTACTGGTCAAAGGGAATTTAGACTAGTATGGAACAATGCTCAGAGGGTAAAATGCTCAGAGGGTGAACCATCAAAACAAATTGATTCACCCACATCCTAAAAGGAATTTTGTTCCAACAGCAGTTGCAATAAAGTCTGGACTAGTGCCAGTTAATGCTGCTCGTAGCATCAATTGGTACTGCCGGGCATGTTAATACTGTTGCATCTAAACCAAGAGTGAATGCTGCATCACCATAAAATATTCTTACTTTAAAGCACATTCACCATTGAGAAGGCCTTTTAACCAAAAATCAGCAGTCAAAACCAATAATTTTAATGAAAAAGTTTATACTGCTAAGCTTAATAATGTAACTACTGCTGGGCCAGAAGTAGTAGTTAGTACTGCTGAGGAAAAAAGGGAAAATGTTGTTAAGTCCTCTACATGCTGGATTTGGAGACCAACAGGAAAAGTAATTGATCATATCTCCAAAGACAGTGGATCATACATGCCTAAAAGATTTGACTATGTTGATCCTGAAGGCAGACTCAAGTCAGTGATGGCTTGGGTCCCCAAGAGAAACTAATTATCTTATTTTGAGTGCAGGGTAATCCACAGTATGCTTTACAGGATCAAGGGATTTTTGACAGTGTATGCTCTAGGCATATGACTGAGAACAAGTCCTAGCTAACAGATTATCAAGACATTGAGGGAGGATTTGTTGCATTTGCTGGAAGTCCTAGAAGAGGTAAAATTATTAGAAAAGGTAAAATTAGGACTGGAAAATTAGACTTTAAATATGTATACTTTGTAAAGGAACTTAAGTTTAATCTTTTCTCTGTCTAAAAAATGTGTGACATGAAATACAGTGTTCTTTTCACTGAGACTGAATGTCTTGTTCTAGCTCCTGACTTTAAGCTACTTGAAAAAAGTCAAGTCTTGCTTAAAGTTCCCAGACAGAACAACATATACAGTTTTGATCTAAAGAATGTTATTCCTTCAGGAGGTTTGACTTGTTTATTTGCAAAGGCTACAATTGATGAGTCTAATTTATGGCATATGAGGCTTGATCATATAAACTTTAAAACTATGAACAAACTTGTGAGGGGAAACCTTGTTAGAGGCTTACCTTCAAATCTTTTTGAAAATGACCATTCTTGTGTTGCTTGTCAGAAGGGAAAGCAACACAAAGCCACTTGTAAGACCAAGCTTGTAAGCTCTATCAGCCATCCCTTATAAATGTTGCATATGGACTTATTTAGGCCAACATTTATAAGGAGTATCAATCACAAGATATATTGCCTTGTTGTTACTGATGACTATAGTAGGTTTAGTTGGGGTTTCTTTTTTACCACTAAGGATGAGACTAGTAGGATCCTTAAAACTTTTATAACTGGCATAGAAAACCAAATAAATCATAAGGTTAAAATCATCAGATGTGACTGATTTGTAGAATCCAACACACGTAAAAATAAAATATAAAATATGATGGAAAGTTACCAAATTACCCTTGAGGACAAAGGTAAAAAGGAAAATCTTCAAAAATATATAATATAATATGTAAATTAACTGGGAAATATGATTCCCGTGTCGTTTCCCCAACGATTTGTGAAATTGAAAACACGTTTGCTGTTCGGATAATGATTTGAATTGGAAACAAAGATTGACTTGATTTTCTACTTTTACAATTAAAAATAAGCAAATGATAACAATTAAGCACAAAGACAAGTAACGGGAAATCAAACTTTAACTAAAAACGAAAAAACGAGAACCCTAAATGGCAGTTAAAAACTTTAAATTTCTAAAATTAAATCTAAATTGAATTTTTCTTTTTAAATAGACTCTAATTGACTAAAAAGTAAGTTTAAAGAAAACTAGAACAAAAACGGATTTGAAATGAGCTTTAAAACACGAAAAATGAGAACGGGAATCAATCCTGTTCTTTAAAAATCGAAATTTTGCAAATTAAACCCTACGAATGCAAAACTAATTTTCCTAGAAACTTTATGATAAAATAAAAAAAATTTTAAAAAGATTTATATTTTTTTGAATATTTTTCTATTTTTTATGATTTTTTAAAGTTTTTAATGAAAATAAATGTTTAAAAATACTTAACTAATTATAAAAATTCTAGAAAAAATACAGACAATAGCTTATACTAATTAGATCCTAGGAAAAATAAGCTTGATATCACAGCTTAATGAATAAGCTGCGAAATAAGCTATAACAGCTTATTATGCTTATTAGGAAAAAACGTGTATAAAAGTTAAATATTGTAGATGTATAACGAAAAAGACCCCAGGGCGTAGTGGTAATGAGTGTATGTTGTGGTGTTATAAAATGGTTGAGGGTGTTGAGGTCGGGGGTTCGAGCCTTACTCACCCCCGATTACCACTTTCTTTTTCTTTTTTTTAACTTATAAAAGCAAAGTTGTTAAGCACCTAAAAATAAGCATTTTTAATAAAAGATACTTTTTATGAAAAGCCCTAAATAAGCTGTTAAATAGCTTATAACTTGACAGAAACTACTTAACTATTTTTTTTCTTAAACTAAATAAGCTAGAAGACTTAATAAGCTAAAGTTAAGATTAATTAAGCTATAATATGCTAAACCTAAGCTAATGAACTAGACATAACTAAAAATAAGCCAGTAATAAGCTTAAAAAACTAAATAAGCTCTTTTGAAAACTTAGGAACCAAACAGTCCCTAAGGCAGACTTTGAGCTTAATTTTAGATAAGCTCTTGTAACCTTATGCACTTATAAGTTAAACTATAAAGCCACCTAAACAGAACTTTCAGGAGCTAATTACACTTATAGCACCAAAGGGCTTTATCTTGATATCTATTTAATCATTGATCAAAATGCATCTTGAATTTAAATAAGCAAAGAAAAAGTAACTGAAAAAACTGTCTTCATTGTTATTCTATTTTTGGTTTTTTATAAACAGACTAACGTTGGCTTATGCAATAGTCTTAAATTTAAGAAAGTAAAATAAGTTTTAAGCAAAAAATAGTTTAAACAGATTTATGAATGCTATCTTATGATCTTATGCTTTGAATTTTCAGGGACCTGATAAAAATCTTACTTGAGCCTTATATAAATTTAAGCATAAAAAAGTGACTTTTCAAAAACTGATAGGCTATAGTAGATAGATTATGTTCAAAACCAAAAATCTTAAAACTGTCACTAAACCAACCAGCTAACACTACCACTTGTAATTCTAATGCCTTATATTACTCAAAATTGACATGAAACATGATGGATGATATAAAATCAATTTAAGCTAATTATTCAACAATAAGTAGATCTAGCATTTCTACTAATTTTAACCTAACTTATGAAAAACTAATTATCCTAATCCTAGCTTATGAATTCAGCTTAAACAGACTTATTTGAGAATCAACCACAAAAGTCACAAGGCCTCAAACAGTTCTTAACTTGGTGTTAGTACTGTTGTGCCAAACACCCCTTTAAAATTCATAGATCCCAATTAAGCTTATGAATATGAAATCTATTGAGCACAACCTGAATACCAGATAACAAGCAGCTAATCACTCACCTAATAAACCTATTTAAACAGATAATAAGCCAAATTAATAAGGTATAAGCTACACTATTTTTTTGGTTTTGAATGACATTTATATAACTAAACATGAAAATATGACTACTATACTACTAAACTCAAGAGCATCTAATCAAACATATTCATTAAGCATGGTAAAATATTAATAAACATAAATAAGCAAGATAAGCAACAATTAAGCAGTTAATGAACTAACAAAATTAAGACAGATAACTTAAATGAACACTTACTTTAGCCTTAGCTAAACAAAGGTTTCAAAGGCTCAATTGAGCAATCTATAAGCTCTGGTTTATTATAAATAAGCCAGTAAAAGTCCATATGAGCTCTTCCAAAGTAAGCTCATCTTCCAAGAAGCTTAATCCCAATTAGCAAAGGTTTTAGACTAATTTTAGGAGTTTAAGTAGATTAGATGACTTATATGAGCTCAATCTGAGCTTATAGACTCAGAGAGCTTGTATGAGCTTATTAGGAGCTTATGTAACAGTAGCAACAACATTTGAGAGTAAAAAGCTTATGATAGATTATTAAAATAAAACTTATGATTTCATTAACTAGAAAACTGATTACAATATGTTGAAACTGAGATTACAATAAACTTTTAAAAACTGAATTAAAACTACATAAGCTAATTTATGAAAATTACATAAGCTAAAGTTTAAAAGCTAAAAAAAACTAGTTAAAAAGATCGTCTTCTGTATGAGTGAGTGAGGGCTATTTTTAGCCTGCCAAAGATGCTTCTAGGTCTTCTAGCCTCTCTTGGATCCTGTCCCTTTATTCCCTCAATCATTTGATGTCGATTGTGAGCCCTTGGATTAGATTTTGATCACACGGATTGCCAACGTGGCAATCCGTGTGTCAGATGCCTTTGTGCTTCTTTTAGGCATGATTTAGTGTAAAAAACCCCATTCCTTGGTGTGCTTCCTTGCATCCGCGTGTCATTCCCTTTTGGGTTTCCACCAATGGGAGTGATTGGTGAGGTGTAACTTTGCCAAGGTAGTCTTTATCACTTGAATTGACTAGTCACGTAACCAATTTGTATTTACCCCTTGATTTGAGCTTGAGGTAAAACGGGAGAGATGGTGAATAGTAGTAACTAAATTCCCCGCGCGTAATTTTCTTATAAAAGAGGGGTGTTTGACTTTTTGATTTACCCGGGGTTTGACTTGGACTTCTAAAAGGATTTTGGGCCGGGTGTATTGGATTGGGCTCGGGCTTGTATTGGATTGGGCTCGGGCTTGTATTGGATTGGGCTCGGGCCGGGTGTATTGGATTGGGCTCGGGCTTGTATTGGATTTTGGGCCGGGTGTATTGACCGTTTTCTTGTGATTTTTGCATTATCCGTACATACACAATCACAAAGACAAAACAAGCAATATACAAGCATTTAAAGCACAATTTTGTCTTTTTAGGGCCATTTTTGGTATAAAACAGATATGTGTTTTCACACATATCAAAATTCCCCAAACTAAGCGATTGCGTGTCCTCACGCAATATTATATGCTCTATAACCAAATACTTCAAAACTTCTCCAAACTAAATCATTGAAAAGTAGCAAAGACTTTTGTGGAGAGAGTTAAGAAATCACAAGTTATAAAACACCCTTTTTCCATTTTTTCTAAAACATTTTCATTTTTTTATAATATAACTGAGATTATTTCGACTTTCGTTATTTCCATAACTGTTAGGGATCATAGAACAAGATGCATTTCGATCCGAGAATGCCCCAAAAAGTATAAATCCATCGTCCCTGACTTTTCACTTACTCCAAACCAAGCTTAAAACGAAATCACAGCTAAATATCAGTAAAGATGCTAACACTACTCATATTTGCAACTTGTGAATTTTTACTCCCGACATTTATTATATCTAAAGTGAATGTGCTATTTTGAATTTCAACCATGGATCAACGTTTTGCAACATACTATGCTTCATGTTCCACCTAAGAATAATGAGTTT